>JASDQU010413914.1:0-10384 GCA_032191745.1 Picea mariana
AGGATCTGACGAAGCTGTCGCATTCGCATCTACGATTGTAAGTACTGCTGTCGTTATTCTCATTAATATGACATGCTTGGCCTGTTTCTTTCTAGTTTGTGTTCGATGCTACATGAACTTATCATTCAGTGATAGATCTGTTTTCAAGCTAATGTCAATAGAGTAGGAAGTGGTTCTATATTCATTTGTCCACAGCTATCAACGAGAAGCAAAGGATTGGAGCGCAACTCGGAGCGTGCAGGGACAAACGTCGGTTAAAAGGTACTTCTGTTACTCTTCCTTCTCATGCATTAGGCTTAGATAGATTCGAAAGAAATTCAGTGTCCATGATAAGCTTTTTTCTGTCTAGGGTTAAGGTCAAGCCTTAGAGGTCGATCTACTTGTCCGCAGGCAGATTTTCCTACAACAATTGTTCTTTTGGATAGATAGATTTAGTATAAATAGAAGTAGAGGGTATGAGAAATCTTGTCTTGGATATTATTATAATAGAGCTCTGATCTGTTGGAGGTTGCCCCCTTGAAGAGGAAAGTGAACATTTCTATCAGTATTCAAAGTTCTCTTTCTGGTGTTATTATGGTATTATTCTGATTATATAATTGTTTCTTTGCCATTTCTAGCTAAAATATTTCTATTTTGCATACTATTTTATATCTAGAATACTCCACTCTTCCACTCATAGATGTGGGTAAAAGGGACCCCACTACATTTCATTGTTGATAGTGGGAGTAAGAAGAACCTGATCTTAGACAAGGTTGTTAAGAGATTGAATATGCCAACAATGCCACACCCCCAACCATACACCATCAGATGGTTGATTCAGGGACAAGACATCCGTGTTAGCCACTAGTGTTGCTTGTCCTATAGAATCAAGCCCTTCGAGGATGAGGTATTATGTCATGTTACTGCACTTGAAGTCCGTGATATTCTTTTAGGACAACCATATATGTGGAAACATCATGCTATCTATGATTCTCGACCCCAGAGTGTCATTGTTACTATAGGAGGCCAAATCTACAGGGTACCAAAGGTAGCTCCAACTACTACCACTTCATTGATCTCGGAAAAAAATTGCGTAAAGTAATATCTCAGACCATAAATTTTCCCTCTTCACGATCCAGTCAGAGAGTGAACAAAAGTTCACTGCAACCGCTATAGCCTCGACCCAAGAAATTTCTATCCAACAAAAGCAGGTTGAAAATATTGTAGAGGAGCACGAAGAGCATGAGAGTCTTGCATATGTTCAACATAGCTCTATTGGCCATGATCCTTTTCAGGTGTTCTTGGGGTTCCAACCATTATTCCTCATTGATCTAGATATTCTTGTTGCATCTTCATCGACAGAGTCCTCCCACACTCAGACCGAGGCAGATCATACAACCATATCTATTGAACATATCCAACACCTCCAACAGGTTGATGAAATCGTTCCACAAGCAAAGTACAAGCAATACATATACTTCAACAAGGAAAGTGGCTCACCACAGTTCAGATTCAATAGAATTTTTCACATCTACTGAGGGAACTTGATGCAATGGGGATCATTGCTTCCTAAGGGGGGAGGAATGATCTAGGTGGAACTTGATGAACATCCACCTTTTCCATTGAATCAATATTTCGAGCCTATGGTTTTGATAAACCATGATATTCACTCTTTTGATAGGGAATGGAATGTAATTCCATATTCATTTGTTAATTACATACATCATGTAATGGTATTATGTACATGCCTACAACATAGCTTTAATGCATCACATCCCATTATAACTCCACAGTTAAGCACACTCAGGATAGAGTAGTGATGGGATGTTTGCATGCCTGGGAAGTCCTAGTGTTTTACATGCTTATGACATTTTATAAACTTAAACCAATTTATCCCACATGCATCATGAGAATTGTTCTCCTCTCATTATCTCATATATAATTGAGGTGAAGGAGGCCCTTTAGGCATGCAATGGTGTGTGATGTAAATCTTGTTGTGAATGAAGTGTAGCCAACGCCTCTTTCTTTTCAGAGATAAGCTACCCCATTTTGACAGTTTGTGTTCTACAATGTTTTTTTCTCTCTTATTCATTAATAGAAGTTGGGTTTCACTATTTTTTTGTGTTCTCTTCTATATTTTGATTTTTTGTTTCATTTTGTTCTCAGCATAATATAGATCATTGCAACACTAAATGAGAATCTTACTCCATTCCATTTACCATATATTCAATGTTCACAAAAATCAAAATCCAGGGTGCAATTAGACATACCTTCAACCATACCTTTACCGTGTAGTGTTCGAAGGCCCTTTTCTCCAATATGTCACAGTCTTTGATGCCATAACATGGTATTATTTCTAGGGACAATATGGATGTTGTCTTCTTTGTTTCTCTACTCATGGACAACATAACTATTACACCCACTAGTACAAGTTCTTTCCAACAACTTGTACAAAGTTCCACATCAAACTCCCCTCATCAACACCATTGCTCCTCTGACCATCTTGCAAGTTCCCTTTCCCAATAAAGTATCCACATATAAATCATCCAAGTTACTTACAGATATTAGGCTCTTGGCTAGATCTGGAATGTGCAGAAATCAAGGGAGAGTTCTAATCCTTCCATCTTTTAGAAACAACTTAACCCTTCCACGTCACATGATTTGGTCTATCGAGTCATCTCCTGGGAAGAAATCACCACCATCATAATTTTCATATTCACTGACCCATTCCATGTGAGGATTCATATGAAATGATGCACCTGAGTCGATCAACCATACTTCATGATTTGCTCGTGTACCTGTAGATGCTAGGTAAATGCCACCTCCTTCTTTTATGGAGGTTTTCGCCTGTATGGAAGAGGCATCATCAGATCCCTTTGCTTTATCAACTTTCTTAGACCTGCAATCTTTCTTATAATGCCCAACTTTAGCACATTTCCTTAAAGTTTTTTTTGGGGATTTATATCTACCTTTAGATTTAGATCCCCCCCTAAGGACTTATTTATATTCCTATCTTGGGGACTATCTCTTACAAATAAATCATCTATGTTATGAATATCCATGCTTTTCCACCTTATCTTTTCCGATAAAAAGGATGAGACTACATCTTCATACTTCAATGTATATTGTGTGGTACTACCAATGGCTACTACTAGATTATCCCAAGAGTCTAGCAAAGAACATAATAAAGTAATACACTTATCTTCTTATTGTTATAGCCTTAATTTTCACCCTATAGGCTAGAGAGGAAGTCATCAAAGGATTAAATCCAGAGTACATGTTTTTCCTAGGGATTGACCCTTTTTGGATCCCTTTTTACCCCTTTTTAGGCATCCTCACGGGACACCTAGTAGACAACCAGCGAGGTCCCCTCACTGGACACTAGTGGTTCAACCCGCGAGGGACTGCCAAATTTCTAGAAACGGGGAGTTACAAGGTGATAGGCGAGGAATGAGTTATATATTCATGTCAAGGGCCTAGGAACTCACATCATTTGAGTCTTTGGTGGTCTATAGAATATCTAGAAGCATCTCCCAAGCCTCCTCTAATAACTATATAACAAAGGTAAGCTTTGGGAAAGGGGAGGACGAATTTAGAGTATTGTTATGCTATCCAATTGTAGAGGCATCCATCAACACAACCAAAAGTCAGTGAGCCTAGACTGACCAAGGATTTGCAAGGAGAGGCAAGGAGAAAGGAGGCTAAAGGAGGATGCATATTCATCAAGTTGAGGTATGAATTTATATGTATTCTCTATGCTTCATTAATATATCATTTGGTTTTCCCCATGAATGTTTGTCTCTGATATATGAATATTCATATCTGGTTTATATTATTGTAGATCAGACAAAATCAAGAGAGATATAGGATTTTAACACTAGGAAGAAAAGTAAAATGGTATTGTTTTGTATTTGGTGTACATGGAGCATGTTGTAGAAGCTGAGTCTGGATCTTTAGGACTACAACATCCAGGATTCACTAAGGACAACCTTCAGGAAAAGGTAAGCCATTCTCATATTTCCTTTTGTAATGATCTGCTTGTCTCTAGGAAAATCATAAGAAATTTATACCACTCCTGTCTAGGATTACTAGGCCAATCCTAGTGAGATCTTACTGATCTGTTCAATTAGATCCCTATGAGCAAAAAATCCCATAACATATTGGAGACTCCAATGCAGAAGAGTTATTCTCTAGTTAAGTCTCCTTGCCTACCTCTTCCTCTGCTTGTTGTGATTTGCATTTGAGGCTTCTTCCAGTCTAATTCTAATCTAAAAAGAAAGTGCACAATCTAAAATTCATTAGATGTTTTCTTTGATAGAAAACTAACACTAGATAGGTTTAGGGCCTTGGATTGGGATTGGAGAGTAAACTATTCAAGGTCACGAAATGCAACCTAGAAGTCGTTAAAGAGCGTGAAAACCCATTCTTGCAACTAGTGTGTCAGGAAGCTCTCTAACATAGGAGTCAAGCATGAGGTCGCATTGGGGCAAGTAAGAATATTACCCCTCTTAGTTTTTTTTGGTGTTTGCGGTACCACTTGAATCATTATGTATACATGGGTTCTGTTGGTTAACAACTTCATAGCTTCAGAATTAGATACCCTACCCTTACGTGCAGTCATACTTACGACTGTTTACCCGACCATTGATTGTTAGGTGGTAGCCTTAGTGACCTTTTTTAGGGATCCACATAGGTGACTGCAGGTGAGACATGCCTATAGTACCCAGGGAAGACATTCGTTCATGGTCTCAGTTCCTTTGGATGGTGCCCGCCTTAATAAATGGTACTTGCACTAGTCAGAGCTATTTTGCATCGATCATCGTAACTACTCTTCACACCTTCGTTAGCTAATCTTGTGAGGAACTTGATCCCTCCTATAGGGCTAGTTTCTGGAAGGCCCTTTGAGCCAATTGGTTTGCTTGTTGTTGCCTATATTCTATTAGGGGTGTGCTCTTTAAGTCTGATTCTAGGTCAACCATAGGTTGATTTGTGTTTATTAGTTACATAGGCTATTCACCGTGGCTGAATTACCATGCTAGTCCCGTCGATTACGAGGACTTGAGCCTATTATAGAGGTGAAACCACCTCCAAAGCAGTGCAACATACGTGAAACATAATTTTAAGGGTCTTATTTTTGGTTTGATGAATCTGCCTTGGTTGAGTTAGAAGTGGTCGATGAACGTCCTCCACCTAATTTCAATCCGCCTTTAACTGAACCTGTCGCCTCTATATTAGTCCAAGTGAGGGAAATTTTTAGTGAGCCTTTCTCTTTGTTCAATCATCATCCTACCATGTCTGGACCTAGTGTCTCATCCAATGTAGTTGAGCCTACGAGCCCATTCCCAAGTGAGACATGGGGCAATTCCTTGAGGAGAATCCCAACAGTGTCCTCATTGCCACCCCTTATCTCCATTGGACCTACACCATCCACACATTTTGTTTTTGGTTCCTCCATCTGGGGGACACCAGCTATGTTGTCAACTCCATCCTTTAGTATACTTAGCGTCTCGATGCCCATCCCTTCAATGCCCACTTATGGATTCTTTTCTGGTGGGGGGCTGAGCCTTGGTTTCAACATGGGGAGTGGAACTCCTTCCACATCTTCCAACCAATGAGTGACCTGACATCATAAAGTGTGAGTGTACCTTTTTAATGGAGTATGCCTAGTGGTTTTGGGGTTGTCCCTAGTCATTCTGGGGGCAATAGTACATTTGGAGGTTTTAACTTTCCTTGGGTTAGCACACCTTTCCTTGGGGGCACATACCTTGGGGGAAATTTTTCATCATGGGGAGGTTTTCATTTTGTATCCACATCCGGTCCTAGGAGTTTCTTCCCTGAGACTAACTTTGGGAACATATTTCCTGGAGGGTCCTGTAACACCCCTGTTTCCCCCTATTTGTAATTATTGCTATATGGGGCAAGAGACTATGAAAAACTCAATATGTGTGAATGTTTGATTTAATGGACCTTTTTATAAAAGGTTAATGAATGTAAATTCTGTTATTTACTAGAAAATGGATAAGTGTTGCATGACTGCTAGAAAGGGGGTGTGCTAAGAGAGACCACAAATGATATGAAAGAGAGGGTGAAGGGGAATAGGAATGGTCGCATTAACCTCCACCAAACTAGTACCTTACTGCATTTAATTGCTCAGGACCAGAACAGACCTCTGAACCAGAAATTAATTACAGTCAGATTGGTAGGTGGGAAGACCTCCTCAAGAGTTAATGAGGGGATGGAGAAGAGCACCCATCGATAAGGCTTTCAGACCTGACCATAGACTGGGAATTTGAGCCACACACAATCTTGCTGAGGAAGGCAATAAATGAAGGTGTGGTGGGCAGAGGAAGAGTTGCGAAGAGTGTAGAGACGAGAGACTAAGCTCTCAGGTTCAAGGAAGAACTAAGGGATGAGCATGTTCTGGTCGAAAGAAATGGATAGCAGGGTCATGATACAAGATGATAAACGAGGCTGGTCCTCCTTGCTTGGTATTGTGTAAACCATTTCCAAGATCCTGCGGGAGGAGGAGAGTAACCTCTGTCCCTACTGTCACTGAGCCGGAAGAAAAGATTCTATCGCAGAGCATCGTGGTCTAGCTAGGGGGTGGCTAGTGGTAAATCCATTAGGAGTGACTAAGCCTATGGTTGGGAGGAAATGGGAACCCCTTTCAACAGTTGCTTCACCTTATCTGGTTCTGATAAGTGTTTTCATACTTTATGCATTGAATTGGGAATAATGTATGCATGCATGTATTTATATATATATAAGTGGTTTATGTATTGAAATGGCTAAGTTATGTGTATGCATTTGTTTCCTTGAGAATCTTATTCTTCTGCTTCATTTTCCATATGATCCATTTTAACCCTCGAAGGTATTTTTCCCAGGGAATTACCTCATAGTTCTAGAGTCGGAGAAAGCCTATTGGCACTGCTACCATCTCACTAATTCCACGAGTTTTCCCCGCCTTGCTTCAGAAGTTAAAGTTTTGCGAACTAGGAAGGCGCTTCCTTCAAACCAATAGTTTAAGAGGCTTTAGGCTCCTTCCCATGCCCTTAACCAAATCTTGGCTAAAAATAGAGCTTATAGCCCGAGATTCATTAGATGGTCCATATGACGAGGGACTAGGAACCTTGCGCTAAGCCTGAAAGGAGCTAGGTCTTGATGGTTTCAGAGCTTCGGGAGCTTGAAGCCCTGGGATGTCAAACTTCACGAATGTCAAATTTACTCGAATGCTGGAGTCGTGAAAGGTTGTGAGTCATTGATCTGGGGAGTTCGTTGGGGCCCCTTCTTGAACGTCTGATTGTCTAGTGGAAGGTTTCGCACATGGTACTTCGATGGAGTCCTACCTCGGGAAAACAAAGTGGTAGTGAAGCCATAACCTTCGAAGGCTGGAGCCGCGAGGTGACTAGGACCATTGATATGAGGGATGTTGGAATCCTGTCAGTCTAGGATGACATGGCATAGTGAAGTCACCCAGGAACACGTGAACCTAAATTTGAAGTGCCACGTGTTACCAAGATTCGTACATATCACATACCCTATAGACCCTTTGGAATGTGACATGTGTCATCCAGAATGAGGGTACATGTTGCCTTTGACCCTTCTACGTGTCATCCCTTGGTACATGGCCACCTAGCCAAAGTGGTTGGTAAAGTGACCAGAACTCCAAGAGTCCATCCTAGCCGTTGACGCCGGGAGACACTTGGCATAAGATCCTATACTCCAGAGGACTTGAAGCTTGGTGCTTCGAAAACCCTCGAAGTTCAGAGTAATAGAGAGAATATCAACCGTTCATCATTTGTGGACGTGTGTTGGGTGATCCATTACTATGAAGGATAGCCACTTTGGAGAAAAGTGGAACAAGAACCCCTGAAGGCCCGAAGGTCGGGGTTCACCTGAGCCGTCGATCTCAGAGGACATGTATCAATAGATATGACACTCCGAAAGGATTTCCCTTCAGAGGTTAGCATTCGTGAGTGATTTGGAATTCTCCGAAGCACAGAGTCTGAAGTAAGCGTGGTCCATTGATCTTGAAAGAAAACAAGGACCGCTGATTCCTGTAAGCATACCTGAAATCTGTCGATTCAGCAGTTCAAAAGATCTATGGTGTCATAGGTTGAAAACATCCAGAGATCAAAGCTCTGAAGCATTGACACATGCACCTATTATCTTGGCGTCTGGTCATAGCCGCAATCGTATGTGATTGTAGCTGGAGGGAAGAGGCTAGGCTAGGAGTTCAATTCAGAAGGCCGAACGCTGAATTCCTTGTTAGTCTGTGAGTTAGCCGAGGACCAAGTCTAGTCATTGGATTTGTTGGTGGATGGATTTCCACCATATAAATAGGGATGGTTAAAGTTCCAGCATATTAGAGAACTTAGGGAGAAGCATATTGAGTTGGACCCACATGGAAGCCCCATGGCCCTGACCAATGAACACCCAAGGAATTTGGGAGAGGTATATCTGATATCTCGGATCTCAGTTTTGAGCATGGAGACCGTGGCTGAAAATATCAAGATGAGAAGAATGAGATAGAGACCCCGAAGGGAGGATTTGATTTCTTAAGAAGAACAAAATTTCAACTCCCCCACTCTGTGTGTTAAAAATTGGTATCAAGGCATGGTTACAACAATTGTCCTGCTTGGGCTCATGAACGAGTTGCTTAAAAAATATATTCAAAGGAATTTTAAGGGTGACACCCTATCTTACATATTTTCTAAAGAGTCCGGTTAAACTTTTACTGAAGAAAAGAATGAAAATTTCTACTGTGTGTGTATTTAAGAAATTTGAACTGTGTGTTGTTCATAAAATAATAGACTATTGGATAACAATCAATGTTTTATCAACACTCAAGCAAATAGTAAATCGTGGGAAAACTACAAGTATAAAGGATGGTGATGCACCATGAAGTGGGGGAGGGCTACCACAATACAGACGAAGAATCTGACGAAAGGAGGGCGGTGGAAACCCCTCTGGATTTGGCTGAAACTATAAGGAGCCTCATGGCTGAATTACAGAGTTGCAAGGCTGACAATGAGAGATTGATAAAAGAGCAAGAAAAAGAAACAAAAATTAATGCAGTCTTGCTGCAGAGATTATCCGACATACAAAGGTAGTTGCAACATGGAACCACAACTAGTCATGTGGATCGATGACATACAAAGAGAAGTCAAAGTCCACCTGAGATACGAAAACTTGGTCCCATAAGTGGCCACATTAAGAAGTACCTCGAGGAAGGCCCGACTTGGAGGCATGGGACACTCATCGAGAGAGTCCTTTGGAGAGGAAACATACAACTTTGAGGGATCTTCCAGTAGAAAAACTAACTCCTAGTCTCAAAACAAAGGAAAGAAGTGAAAGCATTCTAAAAGTCGTGATCCTGAAGAGTTCAAGAAAGCCATACCACCCTCTTTCGATGGAGAGATTAAGAAAGGGGAAGAGGCAGAAGCTTGGTTTCTTAGTTTAAAGAAGTACTTCAGAGTCCATGACTACTCTGAAAACTTGAAGGATCGAATAGCCATCTTTAACCTGAATGGAAAAGCTTCCATTTGGTGAGAATAACTTAAGAATGTGAAAGGAATCCATGAAGAGGACTTATCATGGAAACAATTTGAGAAACACTTCAAGAATAAGTATCTATCAGAGAAATACTTTGATGGGAAGACTAAGGAGTTCTATGAACTCAAGCTGGGACAACTCACCATAGAGGAATATGTCAATAAATTCCTTGAGTTGCTGAGGTATGTACCCTACATAAAAGATGAAAAGGTAAAAGTGAAACGAGTTATCAGTGGGTTACCTCAGACCTACCAGAACAAGATTGAGTTTGATGATCCAATGACCTTAGAAGACACTATCCGAAAGGAAAGGTATTGTTATGAATAGTTTGGGAGTCAGACAGAACCTCGCGAGGAATGGAAGAAGAAGAGTAGTTCGGGATTCAAGAAGAAGAGGTTTAAATCCTCAAGATTTAAGAACTATAGGAAGGATTATAGGATGATCCTTCTTACCCAAAGTGTGTATCAGAATAATTTCCCCTCCTAGAGTGGAAATAAACCTTTTGGATAAACCCCAGGAAAGACTGATAGCCCAAAGAGAGTGTTACACATTATTTTTGTCATCCCTATGATCGTTAATGATGTAAACCTATCTATTTCCTTTAGAGGGGTCACAGTGGCCTGAGTTCCTGAAGAGAGAAGGAAGAAGAACCTTTCATGAGAAAAGAAGTTGCATTTTCCTATGTAAAAAACCTTATAAAGAGAAATTTCCGCAGGTTGCTATATAGGCAGGGTGCGGGAATGACAAATTCCCGCAGGTTTCTATATAGCCAGGGTGCGAACTTTCCGCAGGTTGCTATATAGCTAGGGTGCGGACATTCCAGCACGTGGGAAAAACGTACGGTTTCTCA
>JASDQU010413923.1:0-10397 GCA_032191745.1 Picea mariana
AGAAATATTGTTGCCATCACTAAAACATCCCTCGTGGTTTGCTTGTTTGGCGATGAATAACTATTTTTGAAATATGATGTGGCTACCAAACTTGTTTCATCAAAAGATTCACATAATTCCCCTCTCTCATTCTGAATTCTCCATATTTGATTTTTGGCTTTTCGAGCTTTAGCCTGCTTCTGGAAGAAGATTGTGTTTTTTCCCCTACTTCAAGCCAAATGGTGCTAATTTTCATTCTCCATCTTGCTTCTTCCTAATCTAGGAGGTTTTTCATGCTTGCTTCTAGGGTCTGGAGCTCCTTGAGGTGAAATTGGAGATACCCTTGGGCCATCACTATTTGCTATGTGGATTCTATTTTCCGCTCTACCTCTCTAAAACGTTGGTTTGAGTTTCCAAATTTCTTGCTGGACCATTGTTTTGATAACCCATTTTTTCGAGACAAGGTTCTTTTGGAAGTTCTCCATTACATCTCCATATTGTCATTGAACATAGGGGATCTAGAGTTTAAAGATTAGTTTTGAATAGTCTGGGAATTCCATCCAATGGGGGTTGAATTTGAAGGGAAAGGTTTTTTTTTGGTTATTTGCTCGCAACTCCGTAATCACAATATCATAATATGAACCCATGTAGTCTTCAACAGTTGATTTGTAGTTTCTCAAAGAGGATACGAGGGTCTCTTTCACAAAAAAAATGTCCATATTTTTCCCTATGTAATACATTTCCAATCTTTTGTTGGACCATGTTGGGGCCATGCACATAGGATCCATTACAATTAACTCTAACCCTCTTATCTAGTCTTGAAAGAAGTCTAAGATGGGGATGGGCCTTTCTATCTAGCCCCATTTTTCGCTATTAAGTCTTCCCCAATGTTAAGGGATGGGGATTCTAATAATCCTTTTTCCTCAAGGTATGCTCAAAAGGATTGTCTCTAATCATGGGGGTGATAAAAATTAAGCAACTCTATATGCTTATTGAATTATTTCAAGAACATATAAACAAATTGTGCATTGCTAATTTTTATGGAACTTACCTAGCAGAAGTCCTGAGTCCCCACTGAGATCAACCCTCCTAATAGACCTTGCATATCGGAGCATTCAAAATTCCAATATGGGAAGTGTTTCCTCGTGGTTGTGGTGCGGTCCTTCTCTTGAATGAAAATTATTGTTGGTTTTTGGATTAAGATGATCCTTCCAAGGGAATATATCTTATAGGTAGTTCCCATTCCCCGATTGTTAATGGATAGCACGATCAATGGGTAGGGTTTGATGGAATTTGTCTTTCTTTAAGGACCCATTCTATGGTTAGTTGTATGCCTTCATGAACCTCTTTTTTGGCTCATGATATTTCCAATGTTGTATTCGATCTATGTTGCATTCATAAATCTATATTGCACTCAGAGATGCTCACCCACTCAAAATTACCACAAATCTATATTGTGTTTTGTCAAATGTTTTAATGAAACATAACAAAAATAACATTAGGTAATACGATCAAAACACATAATTGTTTTATCCACACACATACCAAAGTTATATTCACACGCATAAATACAATGAAGCTTACCTTGGTTTGGTTGGTGGGCCCTTGTCATACCAACAAGGTAGCTTTAAAAGAAACTTGCAAACGGAAGTATTTGATCACACACATAAATTCCATAAACTGTAATTCATATCATTACTTCAGAAACAAGTGTACAATCAACATTTTTCTCTGAAATCAAGTCTACAACATAACAATGCTTAATTATGTCTTTGTACGTCTATTATCTACAAGACCCTATTTTTAAAGAGAAACAACCATTACAACCAAGACCTGAAGATAGCATCAAATGATTACGTAAATATTACAATTGGTTGATATAACATTTTTCATGGAAATGGCTTCATCCTCATGACACAAAGTGCATGAGGACGAAGCATATCATAGTCTTCAACAAACAAAGGATACTCTGACCAACAACTTCGTTGGACCCATTGAAAGCAAATTCGTTCAAACACCCAAGCCTGTAGATGCAGAACTAGTACTAGATGCACACAACTGAAACATGAAGATTGGTACCAGACCTGCATAGTCAAATACATTGGTATCAGATTAGCACAGAAATAGGTACTAGACGAACACAACATTGGTACCAGACGAGTACAGAAATAGGTACCGGATGAACGCCGAAACAGGTAATGGATGAATGATGAAACAGGTACCGGATGAGTAGGAGTTGTGTCATAAGATTTGCTTGGATCAATCAAGGTAATTAGAGAGCATTTAAAATCAATCATTCAATTCCAATTATTAAGAAATCTCATAAATCACGATTTAAACATAGGTTACCTCATGTATACACAAGAATGGCTAAAAGACATGTCTTTGAAGAAAATAGGCAAATGGTGCATATGTCTAAGGTAAAATTAGTCAAGATAGAGGACAAGATAAGGTAATTAGAGGCATCAAAAAGGAGACCAAACATTCCCCCATGCCCAAGTCATTGCCTGTCCTCATGAAAAAATTGCTAAAATGGTCCTCAAAATTGCAAAACCGGTGTTGTCTTCCATCTTGCTTGAACATTAGTTGCCTAGTTTTAAGATATCAAAACTTGAAGCCTCATCCTTAAGTTCCCTCTTAATAACTCTTGTGTACTGTATAAGGCGCAAAACCTTATTGAGCTTGGAAAAGACCTCATCATGCTCATGATGTAACCTTCGATTATGTTCCTTCAACTATGCATTTCCTTTCTTGATGTATTTGTCCAAAACTTTATACTCCTCCACTTCTTGTTTCAATTCTTAATTATATTTTGTAAGCCTTTTAACTTCCAGTACCAACTGATGTTTGGTCAAAGAAATTACGGGTTCAAGTGTTGCTTGTGCATTTACCTCCTCCCTAGCTTCAACTTCCTTCCTTAAATCCTTCATAGTCTCTCTTACTAACTCCTCAATTTCACTAATAGTTGTTGCATGCATATATTCTCTCTCCGGTGAAGTTAGAATGTCATCTAGATCCTCTGGAAAAGAAGGAACATGAGGAATTGTCACCTATTTAGCCATGCTCCGGGTGGTTCTGTGTGCTGGACCTGATGCTTCATTGGTTTTGCTAACATAAGTGGAAATTTCCTCCTCAAACAATCTTCTCTTCTTCTTTTTAGGCTCAGATATGGGCATTGGAATTTATTTTTCCCATGCCTTGTTTTTCTTCTAGAGGACTCAGATGTAGGCACTGGAATTTGCTCTTCCTATGCACTTCTTGTTTTTCTGCTAGAGGACTGTGCCATAACACTTTCTTGATAGATTCTAAGCTTCTTCTTACCTTTAATTCTCAATTCAAGGGTCTTCTCTAATTCTCCAACCTTCTCATGAGGTAATTCAACAATAACTTCGGTAACACTATCTGCAATTTCTCTTGCATCACTACCAGACCTTTGTTTCTTCCTCCTTTTCTCACTAATTTGTATTTTGCTTTTAGTGGACAAGTCTGGGTAAGGATTCTTGGTTTTGGATGATCGTTTCACCCTAGATGCATGTAGTTCTTCTAACACTATTGTTTTACCCTTGTCTAATTTGTTAACAGACTTCGATGAACTAGGGCCAACAATGTCTACTTCATTACTTGGCTTCTTTCATTTGTTTTTATTGCCCACCTTCTTTTTTCCTGACTCCTTACTACATTCTCCTGTCACATTTTCTTCCACAAATTTAGAAACCTCCTTTTGAGCAAAGTTTTATGTCAGGAGTTTCTTCCAATTGTTGCCTCGTTTTCTCGACTCATGAACAACAAGCAATTTGATCAACCCATGGTGATAGAGACTGGTTTCATGCTTATTAAAGGTAGACTTAACCCCTCTCACCATTTTATTCAAACTCATCCAAAGAAAATGGGGAAAATCTATTTGTGGTCCACCCTCAAAATGCAACAACAACCTTAAATGATAAACAGAAGTTATATCATACCTCACTTCATAGGTTAAAAACCTCTGCAACCTGACGAGCATCGTCCAATATTCCTCCTTGATCCAGCTCTTGGAGATGCATTTTGTCTAATCTGGGTCCAGATGGTAGGGCTTCAAAAACTTCTGACAAAGCCTCTTATCAATGATGATACCTTTGAAATATTTCTCTCTGGTAGAAGGTAATTTCGTTACTTCTGCTATGGTGGCTTCAGTGATCATTAAATTTAGTTCTCCCAACTGGACACTCTCTCCATCATAACTCTGGGCGAAGGCATGGGACATTCCCTCGTGATGTCCTCTGAATTTTTCTAGAAAAGGAACCCAGTCGACCCTCTCAAATTTCTCTCTGCATGCTTGATATTCCTCCGTCTCTTTGTAAAGCTAGAACACATGTTCATGCTTGTCAACCCCCATGCCAGCATGAAAACAAGTCTCAAAATAAGTGTAGGCAACATGATTCGGGTGAGGGTTTGGTAATGGAAGAAAAATTACGAAAATAGGGTGACGGAGACAGAGTAACATGATGAATTGATAGTAGGAATGAATACAGTGGAAGTTGTATAGTGTGGAGTGGGTAAATAACGCCCATCTGGATGGCAAAGCCATCCAGAAGAGCATTTATGAATTGAAGCGAGAATGCAATGGTCAAATCATTGCAATGATGGTGAGGTAAAGAAAAGTCATAAATTTTGTTGAGGGATCGCATTCATGGATAATGTGACAATCATATCCAGAAGTAATGTCATATCCCATTCACACCGGTTTTCGTAATGATTGCAGGGAATGTGGTCGATGTGACTGGAATTCTCCATTATGCAACAATCAACGTCAATGTTGTCAGAAGGTAATCATTCACCAAAACAATAGTTTGAATCAATAATTAACATTGTAAGGTTATAGAAGTTGGCATAATCATAATTTTGATGTCACACGAACATGAGTCTTCGACAAGAGATTTTCAAACTGGATGATCCGTAGGATCTTTTAATGACTTATGGTTGAGTTTTAATTTTGCATGTGTTAATTAACCATTTGAGAAACTTAGTGAAAGAATGAGTAAAAAAGTGGAATTATGACAGCCATATACACATATGCAGATCTGAAATGAAATAATAGACAACAAACCATAACACACAGATTGATAACGGAGTTCGGCACAACTTTGCCTACGTCTCCGGGCCTTTTCTCTGTGGGGGAGGCTTCTTTATTTCTGCTCAAAAGCTCAAAATTACATCGCTGCAATGCCAAATGGATACAAGACTGATCTGGTCATGTTCTTCCAAATCTCTAGAACCCTGCAAAGAAAATGGCACACAAAACGGATGTCCGTAGCTCCCAGAAATGGTCCGACAGCGTCTCCTCTTCAAAAACTTCTCTGCATCAAAAATGGCTTTATCTTGGTTTCCCTTCAGTATAACTCCATTATGACTACTCCTATGGCTTCAGAGCATCCAAAAACCCTTGTCTGGACTCTTTCGGCACCTCAATCCGTCGAAAAACGAAGAAGTTAGGCCTCCTGGAAGTCTTCCCCTTCACTCTTGCTGTCTTTGGTTCTACAAAACGCACCCCTGTAAATTGAACCCGGCACACACGCAATAAATAGCGAGAAAACCCAGCACCGGGTGCAACCGTGCCAACGGTGCAAACCGTAGGATAGTTAAGGGCGCGCCAGCCCCTAACCGCCTAGGCACCTGGGCATATGGGTCATAGGACCTCGCGCTATAATAAAAAGGGCTAACACTTAAAACCGTTTTGAAACCACTCACGCGCGCTCCGACTATGGTCATATGTCACGGGCTATGTGACCGGAGGCTTTAATACATAAACCCCGCGCGCAATCAACGGAGACATGGTCGTATGGGAGTGTATATAGGACCGCGGGCTCCGTTTTGCAATCCAAACCCACGCGCCATTTAAACATCGGTCATATGGTAATCAATGTAACCACGGGCTCAACTCTGTTTACACATATGCGCGCACCATTTAACAAAGGTTATGGTCATATATAAAGGCGTGCGACCAGGGCTGGGGCTAAGCGCCAGCCCGGACGCGCCCCATATAACATTTCAAACCAATTTAAATATAATACAACACATAAACCATATAAGAACCACCGTGTGGGCTAATGGTAGCCCACAGCCCACACTCTACCAAAGCGTTGCCAAACGGGGAGGTCACCAGTTCGAACCCGGTTGACTACACAAAATTTTGATTAACAAACCAAAACCAATAAAGGGGTGCCACGTGGCAGCCCATGACTGGGCCACGTGGCACCATAACATTTGCCAAGAAATTGCCATGTGTCGTCAACTGATTCGACCACAACTGGCAATAACAAAATTCCACGTCAGCATGTATGGTCAAGCCACGTCACCTCTGCCACGTCAGCGTACGGTCATGCCACGTCAGCATCCGTACGGACTGCCCAGTCAGCGTCCTTTTTTTACCTATTTTGACGATTCGGACAGATCGCGATATCTTCTCCATATGGAGCCCGTTTGACAAAATAAATATACCACCGGAATTAGGAAGAAGAGACGGACACAATGGAACTGGTTTCGTCGCATTCCGAGCACTTTCATTTTTGAGCGTTTTTCAAGCCCTGTCAGGCTTCTGGATCCGATTTCGGATCACTGGACCAATCCTGCTCAACATATGATTGTTATTTTCCCAATCATATCAACGATCACTCCATCGTAAATGATTTTAAAAATAGGGGAATAAACATAAAGACTTCGAAAGATAATGATAGGGAGATTTAACAACTTAAGGTAATCAAGGTTCACGAGAGTAACCATATATTTAGCACAAAATTAATATGATTCTTAGTAAAAGGAATCAAATAATGAGCTCATATCTCCATTACATGAAGTGTGCTTTGTCAAACTGGGGCAATATCATGTATAAAACAATTTTTACAAAAATTCCACCATTAGTACTGGATCATAGGCTTAGTAACGAACCAACAAAGAAAATTATTTTAGTACCGGACCAACACAAGGAGTCTTCTCCAGTATTGGATGAACACAAGAAGTTTTTCTCCAAACCGGATGAAGTTGTGATAAGGTACCTGAATGTATAGTCTTCAAACTGGAATCTTGTAGCCTTTTCTTTGTAGCTTAGAAGGTTTTGAGGGTCAAGCTGAAGGAGGTGTTGGAACTTACTGATGTTGCATCTGAATTTGTTCTACTGAAGCATCATGTTGGAAAAACTGCAAACAACACACTAGTACAAAAATGTTGAAATTGCAGTGCAAGTATCATAAAATGAGGCAAAAGAATTCAATGATTATGCTCCAAGCTCTGTAAGAAGAAGGCAACTGCAACTGGAAAACCTCTTGTTGAGATGCATAAATCTCCTCTTTTTGGATCCAGGCTAGCCACTGTTTATGTTGCCACTTCCATTTTATTGAAAGGAAAACCTAACTACTATTGTCCTATGGATTTTTCTCGAGCCCATATCAATTAATGCTCGTCGGTGTTTTATATTTTTAGGAGTATGAAAAACTTAAAGAAAATTCCATCCACTGTCACGTGGATTTTTCTCGAGCCCGAGCTAGTTCCTGCTCGCGGTTGTTTTCAAATTTTAGGACTCTAAAAAACTTAAAGAAAACTCCATCTACTGTCCTATGGATTTTTCTCAAGCCTGGGCCAGTTCTTGCTCGCCGGTGTTTTCAATTATAAGGAGTCTAAAAAACTTAAAGGAAACTCCATTAGGCTCCTTTTCCATAATTAATCTACCAGGGTTGGATAGAGGAATAAACTTACACCTGGCATATGTCCTCCTTATTGCTTATCTACATGAAAACACAATTAGTTGTTTATCTTGTTAGTAATACCAAAATTACTATCTAACAACACACCTATATACATATATGTACAAAGTAAAATTAAATCACACAACAAAATTTACGGTGGTGGATCAACAGGAAGAGAGCTCCTCTTGCTTACCAATTGCATTTCATAATTTTGAAGAACATGTTTGATACAATCCTCTTTAGACAGAGGCTTGTGATAAACTTTCAATCGATGCCCATTTACGACAAAGGAAGCATGATCTTCATCAATGGTTTTCATCGTCACCAAACCATTGCCGTAAACTGTGTCTACTTCATATGGTCCCAACCATCGAGTGGACAATTTACCCTTTAAATTCTTGAACCTATTGTCATACAACAGGGCCCAATCACCTGGCTGGAAAGACTTCTTCTTGATGTACTCATCATGCCATTTAGTCCTTTGTTCTTGAATGAATGCAACCCTCTGAAGAGCATCATGTATGATTTCATCAAGCTCATTCAACTACAATATCCTTTGTTTTTAAGCTTCATCTAAGTCCATCCCCAATTGCATAGCAATCCTAAAGGTTTTTACTTGAAATTCTATGGGAAGGAACACTTGCTTCCCATACACCAATTCATAAGGTGTATGTCCTGTTGTGTTTCTCCAAGTTGTTTTGTAGACCCATAAGGCCTCAGGAAACCGATCAACCCAATATTTATGGTTTAACTGAATTGTCTTGGTGAGAATAGCCTCTATTACCTTGTTAGTTTATTCTACTTGTCTGTTTGCTTGGGGGTGATAAGGTGAAGATTTTTTTATGTTGAATATGATATTGTTCAGTAATGGCTTTGACCAAATTGGAGGTAAATTGGGTTCTTTAGTCTATCATTATTTCTCGAGGCACACTAAAACGAGTAAAGATTTCTAGAAATAGAAAATCAACAACATATTGTTCATTTGCAAAATACAAAGCTTTAGCCTCTACCCATTTCGTCACAAAATTTGTACAGACTAGTATGTACCTTCTTCTTCGAGACATAAGGTTAATAGGTCCTACAAAGTCCAAAGCCCATTTTTCAAAAGGTTCAATTACTACCTGAGCTAGGAGAGGAATCTCATCGACTTTAGTTGGTTTCCCCATCCTCTGAGAATTGTCACAACTGGCCACATACTTCATTGCATCCTTAAAAATAGTTGGCCATGTTAGAATATAGAAGATGGTGTGCTCGTTTTACCATTTACGATACCCTCGTCACCCAACCACAGGCCGAAGCCTCCCTCCGAGCACCTTAACCTTGACTGAGAATTCCTCCGGAAGCAAACCCTAGGCTAGATATCCAAATAAGGAGTAGCGCATCAATCCCCAAGGATAGCGCATCACAAAAAGTTGATCAGATAGTCCAAACCCTAGCCAAGAGATATCCAAACCAAATACTGAAACTTGCTGCTGTTGTAGCTGCACCTGCAACCCTCCTCCAAACCTGCGCACCAACTGCAACTGCAGTGCGCACCAACTGGGAAAACTGCAGTCCTGAGATTGTGACAAATGAGAACTGGCACCCTGTATTTATACTAGTTCTGCCAGATTTGTTGGGGCCGACTTCTCCTTCTGGATAGTGTCTATTCAGTATATTATTATTATTTCTGGTCGACTTCTTCTCTTGGAGGCTAATAGCCTAATATAAATTATCTTCTTGAGCCAACAAGGTTTCTAGGGTTATTAGCCAATTCATTAGGGTTTCTCTTGCTTCCCAGAGTCTTCTATTCTCGTCAGGTTCACACGTGGGGGTAAATACCTACCGCAGCTACCATAATATTAACACTCCCTCCTAGCTAGAGAGGTATTTACAGGTAATGGACTTGAGCACAAAAACACACCATTTACCCGGTAGCATCAATATAGTCATATAGACTATTTCATGACTAGATCATGAGCATCACCATTACCATCAGCTACATCATCTCTCGAAAACATACTTCATCTAAGTAGTTTAGATATGATGCTGGATAAGTCAGTCTCACCATGGAGTGATACAGGAGGAGTGAAAGCTCTGAATTGTTTTCCGTCTGGAAAATCTCTATTCATCATTCATCTGAATGATCATCTCCAATAATCTGCTCATAGTCTTCAAGGCAATTAGAACAAGGATAGAACACACTTGTGTCTTATTCATAGTAGTACACAACTACAATCCAGTGGTTAACTACCACATCAAGTAACACACAAGTACTTGATCAACAACGTATAGTTGCGAGTAGTGAGACACATTCACTACAGTAGTCCTCATCTACTGTCATATAGTCTTCATAACAAACATCTGAGAGCATCCTGCATAGAAACAATGTTATGATAAAAACTGAATCAACTGGGCAATTCTTTCACTCACGTCTGTGAGATCTGAAAGAGTGTCTGCCCTCAGTATAGAATATCAACAATGATCATCTGGGTCAATCTTTCACTCACATCTGTGAGGTCTGAAAGAATGTCTGCCCTCAACATAGAATATCAATAATAGGCTATCTGCCCCATTCTTCTCAACCAAGGAAGAAGGATTGTTTATGATTTATGAACCTAGACCATTTCCCACCCTGGGCCATTCTTCCGACACTAAACAAAGTGTAACTTGGAGAGAATGAGTCTGCCCTCGAGAAATGCTTGGACAATTCCTTACCCT
>JASDQU010413930.1:0-10383 GCA_032191745.1 Picea mariana
TCAGCCAAAGTGTCCTGGGTGGAACGTCCTTCTTTCTTCATGTGCAAAGGCTCATCATAACGCTGTCCTGTCTCTGCCATCCAACAACCATCAGATGGGCTCTTCAGCCCCATGGAGGTCCGAGCTAATCATCTCCCCATGTGTACCGGTCCACTAGTACTTGTTGGTTGAAATGTTTCTGATTTGTTGATGTAATTTTCAGATTTAATAACCCCTCTTATGGCTGAAATAAATATGGCCTTGCTGCTGTAATAATTTAGAGGATATGTGGTTCAGAAATTTTGCGGAATAGTTTGCTAACTCCCTCAAAAATCACTGTTAAAGTCCCCCTTTTTACTGCTGGTTGGTACAACACCTTTTTCAAGCACTTGGGATGCCAAAATGGTCTTTTATGGCTGCCGGTTTGGCCCCTTTTTCCATACAATTTGCTGCTGGTATGTTTAGTAGTTTACTGTTGATTGGTGACTTTTGTCAAACACCTTACTGCTGTTGTTTTTATGCTTTGTTTGATTCAGGAGTTTTGAAAAATAGTTTGCTAGCAAATAGTATTTAGGACTTTTAACAAACAATTAGCATACATTCCACCAAAATATGAAATAAGGCAAGAGAACGAGGATTTTTTTTATTCATTTAATGCCAAACCAAGTACAAAATGCCAAGAAATGATGGCACCTTAACCAATAGGGGTGCTTCTTATATAAGATATAGATGGTACCAAGATAGAATATAGATCCAATAATACGTGTGCCCTCAAGATGTTGGCTGTAGCTCCACAATATATAAGCGCCTCCTCCCAAAATAGCTCCGCAATTGAGACGAACAAAGTTCGCTCACACAAGAATTATCCAAAATACTTGGAATATAACAAAGTAATCCATGTAGGAATGATGTATAAAATATGAATAGATAAGATGAGATACAATTGAGAATGAGGGCTCGTTTATATACCACGCAGGGGTGCCCTTAACCAATAGTCATGTCCTTTGAGATATGTCATTTCATTATTAATAGTTATTATTTATTAATTAATTATTATGTTATGAATATCTATTTTATATGTATATTTATGTTCATAACATTGCCTTCCCCTTAAAAATGCTTTGTCCTCAAAGCATATTTTATGGAAGACTTATCTCTTGCTCTAGCTTGTAATCATTGTCTCATGCTTCTTCGTTATTGAGTTAGTAATCGTTGAGGACTTCAGATGATAGGATCTTCTAAGCGCTGAGCAAAACTGTCGAATTCTAAAGGAGTCTGCCCATCCTAATTCGATCTTTTGTGGATTTGGGTTTTTATAGGGTTCTTGGAAAGAACTTGATACATTTCTACTCCCATGATCGCTTCTATTTTAACCCTCACTTGTAGTGGAAGTAATATTGTAGTGATGTAATATTCTTTGGCATAGCGGTTATTTGTTTCTGTTGATACATTGATTGGCTGAAGTATCGACTTTTGTGATTAGGATGTCGATAAGGCATCCTTGCAACTTGATCTTTACTTTTTATACTTGCATCTTTTTCTTGATTAACTTTTGGAATTGAGTCTTCTTGATATCTCTGGCTTGTTTGTACCTCGACATTTGAAAACTTCTTTACATTAGCTGGATTTGCCTCCTTTTGAGTTGTAAGGTTGATTGGGTCTGTCATCGTTTCCTTATTGACTAATGATGTTTTGTGATCTAGCTTTTCTTGTAAAGTCTTTTTATCATGCTTCAACTTTTTAATCCGAATTAATAAATCTTGATTATGTCGTCTTAATCGTAAACGTTCTTCCTTATTTTTTGATCTATTGTCTTTTTTTTGATTCTAGATTATCCTTTCTTTCGTCCTTTAAGATTTTAATTTGTTCAAGTAACTTCTGGTTAAGGTTCCTTAGTCAGGAGATTTCTTCCTCCTTTTCAGTTGATTTCTCCTTGAGACCTTGTTTTTCTTGTTCTTAATTTGTATTCCCTTGCTTCTTGTCTTTTAACTTTCTGATTTTAACTAGTAAATTTTGATTATGATTTTTTAATCAGAATATTTCTTCATCTCGTTCTAGTAAGTTTTGGTCCATTTTTTGTCTTTCGGTCTTTAGTTCTTCATTTTGTGCAATGAGTTCCCGAATACGTTCTTTGAAGTAACGATTATCTTTCTCTGTTAACCCATTAAAATATTTTTCTTTCTCAATTTCAAACTGTAATTTTTTATTGTTCGCTTTATAATGCCCTAGTTCTCCTTTCAATATTCGTGAGTGTATTTCTGAATTATCTTGATATTCTTCCATAATAAATGATTTTTAAATGTTTTTTCAATTCTTTTTAGAAAAATTCCTTTTCCTTATACTCCTTTCACTTTATAAATAAATATCTTATATAAAATACCCTTTTCTCTTTATTATTACACCTTCCAATATATCTCTTTTAATAACTTTTCACAAATGAACTTAAGAATGGATCACCATAACTTTTCTCCTTATATCTTATTGTATATAATAAATTCCACTTTACTTTTTGGAATATCACTTTATTCTTTATACTTTTTATAACCCTTTGTATGTTCTTATAGTTACTTATATATATAAGTATATAAAAGAACTTTATTTTCTTATTTTTATTATTTTTTCCCTTTTAATAGCTTTATGACTTAATTTGTTTTTTCCCACTAATCAACTTTTTGTCTTTGACTTCAATTCATTTTTTTTTTAATCTTCACTATATGTATGCCTTCAAATATCCTTCATTTAGTTTTGTTGGAGATTATACGAATAGCTTGAACTTCGGTCGTACTGTATACTTTTCAATGTCCCATTAATTTACTTGTATATCTTAACACAAGTAATTAATACCTTCAAGTGGAACTTAGGACCCCTTTATTAAATTTGAAAAGGAACTTAGGGCCCTTTTATTAAATTTAAAACATTATCAAATGCTTATTATGTTTGGCGATTTTTCTTTTGCGGCTTGACCTTCGATGGATCTACTCAATTCCACTACCTACAAAGATGGATCTACATTGACCTTTGTACTTTAGTGAAAAATGATTTAATCACATTTTCCAAAAAACCTTTTATTAAACCCATCACTTCGAATTTTTCTTTTTATAACTTTGATAACTTTGAAGTAGAACTTAGGAATTTAACTTGAACCTTAAAAGTACTCTTTTTTTTCATAAAGTATATCCACTTAATAAATTAATGATTTCTTTTTAAATGGTTATATAATCTTTATTTCACTTCACCCGAATTGGTATTTTCACATAACCTCTTTAGCCTTTGATTTTTTTGAGTACTCAATGTTTTTAAACTTACTATTAAAATGTTGACCACAATTCTCCTTGGATTTTAATAGTTTGACTTTTCTTAATCATCCCCGGACTTTGTAACCTCTTCACCTAGGACTTTAATATATAGATACACTAAATGTATTCAACGACCATAGGTGACTTAAAATGGAAAAATGTATGGGAGGTCGCGATTTCGAAAAGGTGTGATGTATGAGCCTACATGCAACCCAACGATTGGTGATAAAATGGTACGGAGTACGGAGAATATCGTACGACCTATAATTATTTTTAAAATTGATTGTACGAACAATTATTTGTCCACTTGAAAATTTGTACGACCCTTCAATTATATCACAGAATAGACTTTACGGACCCAAAACAGTGTACGGAGGCGGTAGTTGATGTAACTATTGGCGGTTGTACGAAAAACAATGTGTGGACGGTATGACTCAGCACCAATTCTGATAATTTTACGGTTGGTTAGCGATTTAGTAACGACAACCATTGGTAAACTGTTGAACGATGACTGCAAAGGTACGGATGCAAAGCAGAGAAGTACGATTGCTATAATTTTTTTTTTTTGCCGCTACCTATTAATTGTCTACAGGTTGTATGGCAATGTGCCGATTGTACGGATGTATGTGCAATTGTGGTATGGAATTCCTACTTCTCTTTTGTATGTTTACTTTTATGATTTCTCTTCTGTATTTTGCAGCAAACTTATATATATAAATTTCTCCTCTTTTTTTTTTTCGAAATTAGAATTAATAGAATTCTTCCTTGTATTTTCTTGATATCTAGTTTTTCTTCAAGCTTGCATCGAAAAAATTATTTCTTCTGATAGCAACGGACTATATATATATATAAAATTCTTCAACAGAAACTTATTTTGAAAATGGCCAAGGGCCAGGTTGTCGTCAAGGACCAAAGACTCGGAGAAACTCTGAAATAATGGGTTGGCCAAAACCCTGATCGAGACAAAGCTCTGATACCAAATGAGACGAACAAAGTTCGCTCACACAAGAATTATCCAAAATACTTGGAACATAACAAAGTAATCCATGTAGGAATAATGTATAAACTATGAATAGATAAGATGAGATACAATTGAGAATGACAACTCGTTTATATACCATGCAGGGGTGCCCTTAACCAATAGTCATGTCCTTTGAGACATGTCCTTTCATTATTAATAGTTATTATTTATTAATTAATTATTATGTTATGAATATCTATTTTATATGTATATTTATATTCATAACAACAATGCTAATGTGCCCCACACCAAATGTAAATGATGCCAAACAACAAAGGCACCTTCCCCAATATAATAGAGACCACCTAATGATGGCGCCTCTCCTCCAAATGAATGTAGAAGCAAAACAAGTGCACCCCTCTAATGCCAAACGAGTGCCAAGTGCGCCTCTCCAATAGAATGCCGCAAGTGCCAAGGTGCGCCCCTCTCCCAATAATGCCAATCTAATGCCAACAATGTGCCTGTCTACAATAGAATGGCCAAGCGGTGCCAATCCTGTGTCCACCTCAAGAAGAGTACCAAGTAGTGCCAATTGATGCGCCCTCTCCAAGAAGCTATGGCTCCCCAAACCCCAACTGAAGCCAACAAACAATCTTTGTAACAATAGATCCGAATGGAAGACCTGGATGATCTCCCCACCAATGGCTAGGGTGGAATCTCTTACCACCGAAATTGGATTAGCTAGGGTAGATAGTCTCACCACTGAAACCAATCAAACAAGGGTTTCCTCCAAACCCCAAAGGCTCCAAGAGCTCTCCAAACCAATAGGTAAAGTGATCAATCATACATATTGAGAGAATGAACTCTCATTATACTTTTATACCGCCTTTTCCTTTTTTCCCCTCAAGTGACTTTTTAATTTGTCTTTAGTATTTCTTCTAAAATCACTTTATTAATTTATTAAGGATTTTTACTCAAAAAAGTGATTTATTTGACTTTAAAGCATTTTCGGACACTGGAAGTCACTTTTTCATCATCTCAACATTTAGAGTTTTTTCTCTCGGTTTCNATGCGCCCTCTCCAAGAAGCTATGGCTCCCCAAACCCCAACTGAAGCCAACAAACAATCTTTGTAACAATAGATCCGAATGGAAGACCTGGATGATCTCCCCACCAATGGCTAGGGTGGAATCTCTTACCACCGAAATTGGATTAGCTAGGGTAGATAGTCTCACCATCGAAACCAATCAAACAAGGGTTTCCTCCAAACCCCAAAGGCTCCAAGAGCTCTCCAAACCAATAGGTAAAGTGATCAATCATACATATTGAGAGAATGAACTCTCATTATACTTTTATACCGCCTTTTTCTTTTTTCCCCTCAAGTGACTTTTTAATTTGTCTTTAGTATTTCTTCTAAAATCACTTTATTAATTTATTAAGGATTTTTACTCAAAAAAGTGATTTATTTGACTTTAAAGCATTTTCGGACACTGGAAGTCACTTTTTCATCATCTCAACATTTAGAGCTTTTCCTCTCGACACTAAGATGTCCCTCTTAGATAATTTATTAAAATGACAACCTCAGTGATATCCATTAAATAATGCTCAATAATACTCCCAAATTACGGGAATGGTCGAAATGCAACGAAATCGAAATCTGACTCGCAGGAATGGTCCCTCTTGCCGTCCTTATACACACTTGCAGACATGAGCTAAGTCTTGCTCACTTAGTGTGTTCTCGGAGGCACAATGCCTAGGTTCAAAGTCCACGCTGTCACTTTGACTTGAACCTCTTTCGTCTAGGCTAACTCATAGGGAAGCCAAGGGGAGTAGACCCTAGTTACTAGATGAGATTTAGAGTTTAATGATCTAGGATTTGATTTTAATTGGTTAAATGGTCAGGGGGAATCTAGCCTACGATGTTAAGCAACAATGCAAGATGAAACAGTTATGTATGACAATCAGGTCTTTTCCTAGGACAACTAAGACTAGTGCCTAAGATTGGGCAAGGGGTCAACTAAGTTAAGGGGATGTTCGTTACAAGATAATTACAAGTTACAAAGATTACAAAATTATAACTAGATAGATACAAAAGAATATATGAGATATACAAGCTAAACTAGATTAGATACAAGATATTAACAAGTGCTTGAAATGTGCAGGAAAATAAGATATTCAAAGATGAAAAGATGATCAACACATCAAGCCAAGCATGCTCACAACAGATAGAATTCTGTTGGACTGCTTTTCAATGGCCAAAAGACGCCAAGCACTGAAGACCCACTCAAGAGAATGCCTCCAGATGGATGCACACTTCTTGAAGGATCACACCACAGGTACAGGGATACAAGATAGATGAAATGCTTGAAAAATGAAGTATTCCAGATAAGAGATCCACTTAAGCAATTATTCTACAACATATAAAAGACTTGCATATGAATGTAAATATGAGATCTGGATGCTTGGAAGTGTGAAATGTAATTTGACGATGTTGTAGACTAAGGATTGAGTTAAGTGATTAAGTGTGATTAATTTTAGCCCTATCTAGGTGTCAACCCAAAAACTCTCCTCCCCCAGTTACCAAGTGACTGATGGATGCTCAAGAAATGAGGCAACGAGGCCTACCCTAGCTTCACAGGTCAGCCCTAAGATCAGAGTACTCCTGGAAAGGATGCCGCGCGCCGTGAGATCGTCCCTGGCCTAGCACCTTCCGTTGCCTTCCTCCGACCCCGTTTTAAATGGCGAAGATGGTTAGTTATGGTGTCCTATTAAGTCTAATTAATTTATTTTAGACCTACTAGCTAAGTATTGCAATGTGTGTTTGAGTGCTTGTAGCTTGCTCAAAAGTTGCCAAAGTACTAAAACTGAAAGATTGAATAATATGGAGATTGAAGCTTTTAAACACTGGAATTGCAAGTTAAGTCCTTAATGTATGAAACTATCGCATGTAGAAGTTAAGAACTGAAAATGCTTGTGAAACCGAAACCGAAGATTATGAAGGTTGAGGCCTTTGAACAACAGATTGCAAGTTTAAATTTTATTCCGGAAAGGGCCTTGGGGACCCAAAACTGGAATTAAAGATTAAGTTCTTAGATTATTAAATTGCGTATGTAAAGTACATGAACTGAAAGTAACTTGCAAAATAGAAATGATAAATTAAGCCTTTAAGATGTAAATGTTTGCATGCATGAATGAGATAAAGAGTTAAGCACTAGATACTTACATGCAAAGTAAATCATGAAAACAAAGATCCAATATGCCTCCACGGGCTCTAATCTAGCATTTAGGTGTGATATCTACTCTAGATTATTTTAGATTTTAGCATGCATGTAAGAAATCACATCTAAACTAGCTAAACTAATCAAAGAAAAACCCAAAGAAATCTAACTAAAACTTGCAAAAATTAAGACTGAAAAGAAAAGAAGGCAAGCCTCTCGGGTACAACTCCTCTGGGCTTGTGTACAATGTTTAGAATGAAGGAGAAATAAGAAGGAATTGTTACCACTCTTGGAAGGAGTATCAGAAAGGTGTGTTGGACTCGAATTTGGGCAGCATGCCCTCTTGTCCTGGTAAGAATCTGCAAAAATCAGCGAGCTATTGCTTGCTGATTTGAGCTGCAACACCCTCCAAAATGTTAAGAAATTTTCGTTTTTCAACAGAAACTTCGTACATACAAAAACCAGAAAATTATAATGATTTAGTTGACCTATCTAAGCAAGTTATATACCAAAAACTGAACGTGAAAGAATGAGGAAGAATGACAGAAAATGCTAATGAAGATGGATCCTGGTTTGGATCCGAAACGTCGACAGTCTATTGACAAAATTGTGGCTATTCCGATCAAAACCAAAAATCCCAACCATAGAAATCTCACTAATCAATGCTAATGAAGTTTGAATGAAGATGAGGGTAAATTCGTCCTTGAACTTATCCCAACAACTCCTTAGAGATGATCTGCAAAACTTAAACCAAAAGTGAGATGGAACAACAGAGAATATCCTGCATGCATAGATAATACAACATAGTTTCTATTATAAGCATGCACAAAATATATAGATGGACAACTACACTATTGCCTCACCTAGCCTAGTAAACTAATTTACTTAAGCAACTATTGATCAAAACACATAAAGATTCATAATGATATCACCTCACAATAAGTGGCACATCAGACTAATCTTGAACACCACAGTTCCTCCAAAGCTATTTCTTGTATTATCAAATGGGAAGAGGTTGTAGCAACAATGTTGCTACAAACTCTTCAAGAACCAAAACCAATGAAGCAAGATGATAGTAATGAAGAGAGAAGGAGATGGAGAATTCGGTAGCATAACAATACTGTGAGAGAAGGTAATGAATGAGGGAGTGAGAGGTCTCTTAAATAGCAATGAGGGACCAAGAGACCCCTCTTAGATCATTGACAAATGTCCAAAATCCAACCAAGGAGAACTCAAGCTAAAGAGCTTTTAGGGTATGAGGGAAATGGCAAGTGGATGAGATGGAGACGTGAAGTGGCCACTTGAAGAAGGCGCATTGGCCAAGAGAGGAGTCCCACGCTTTCTTTAAAGCAATCTTCCATCTTTTTCACTTGATGTTTCCACCTTCCAAGAGGAAAGGCGCATCTCTTCAAAGAAAGCGTGAGGTTTGGAGGAAATAGCAAGTGAGGGTGTGGGGGAATGTGTATGACACACTCCCATGGTGAGGTGTAAGCATAGGGAAGGCGTATGGGTGAAAGGAGAGGCCCCACGCATTATTCAAAGGTGAGTTTCCTAGTTTACGTGTGACCTTTCCAACTTTACGTGAGGGAAAGCGTGAGTTTAAAGAGGCAATGCGTGAGTTTAAAGAGGCAATGCGTGAATGTGAGGAGGAGTGTGTAGAGCACACTCCTAATTAGGACGTGAATGGATGAAGAGGGGCGTACAAGTGAAAGAGGGACCCACGCTTTAAATTGAGAGGTGAGTTTCCAACTTCACATGAAGAGGGTGTACGTAAGCTTCAAAGGGAAAATTTAAAAGGTGAGTTAATAAATTAGAAGGGGGTTTAAAAGGGTAGGTAAAGGTTAGGAAATGGTTGGGATGGGTTAGGGTAGTCTCTCTCAACACTATTTCACCTTTACTTTACCTTATTTGGTCCATTATTACAAAATTGACATTTTCCCATGTCCCGGGTTTAGCAGTTAAAATTGCCGTTTTCTGAAAAAACTCCTAAGTGGACAAAACCCCTAACAAAACTTGTCCAACTGAGTTGAAACTTGGTCCACAGGTGTAGGGGGTCTCATTATCTTTATTTTGAGTACAAATGCCCTTTTCAAAAATCAAGGGACCTAAGTTTTACATTAATTATCCAGAATTAATTAATTAATTCCCAACCTTTAAAAAAAACCTAGCTAGACTCGACGGAATTCTGCGAAATTTTGCGTGCCGTCTTACATGGTCATTTACATCGTTCCTAAACACTACTACCGAAGAATGACTTCATTAGAACGTCTTTCACCACTTTGGAGGATTTATTGCTAGTGGGAGTGAAAAACTCAAGGGAGATTAACCCGACTTGTTAGGCCACATTAACCTCCTGAGGATAAAAAACACTCAGTGAAAGGAACTCTCCCAATGAAGAAATCATAAGGCAACTGACCTAACCATAATCCATGTAGATCTATTACAATATTAACCCACGCAGGGGTGCGGTAATCCCGCTTACAAAACTGTGTGCTGGAGCAAAAAAATGCCCTGTAGAACCAATTAGTCTTCAACATGTTTGCATCTGTTGATGCATATCTTCATGGTACATGGATTTGAGCCCCTAGTTGAAGAGGCGGTCAACAATCCCGATGATGAAAGATAATAAGTGGACCTCTGAGAGCATTATATAACTCCTCTAAACCGTCTAGGCTCACTTTAACCTCAAATTACCCCTTTGGTCAGGCTGGCATAAACCCATAAGGTCATCTCCAATTGTAGAGCAAGGGAACCTGAAAATGGGGACATTACACCACATGTGAAGCGCTCCAACTCTAGATGACACATATCAAGCTCCAAAATATGCACGTCCAACAAGCAAAGCTCAAAGGCATGAATGCTCCATGAGATGTGTCCAATGTTTCACCTCCATAAGCCTCAAAGATCCAACGCCCCTCCTAAGCCATATG
>JASDQU010413939.1:0-10383 GCA_032191745.1 Picea mariana
AGTGTTATTAAGAGTTGTTGTTTACTCAAAGGAAACGGAGATGAAACTTATGTTGTATGACTCTGACCCAACAATGCATGGATGAGAATGAAATAGATCATTGTTCGTTCAATGAATCCTATGTATGGGAGGGAAAGAGAAAGTTTTTTAGATCAACCTTGAACTACAATGCAAAATTTCCTTTAAAATACAAATGCAACAAATCACGCATCAAATAACAATTCTCTATTGCTTCTTTTTCAACAATTTCAATAATTTGATTTTCAATGTTTTTGAACACAAAAAATGATTTTTTGAAAGAAAAACTTTGTTCACTTTTCAAAAAGGACCCTCAGCATGCTAATGAGAGTACAAAAAATCAAAAACCAATGAACAAGCAATGATAATAACCCAATCCACTCTTTCAATGAAAACAAAAATAAAAAGCAAACCAATATAGTCTTTTCAATTGCATAAGAAAAATGATCTTTCAAACAATAAGAAAATGATAAAAGACCAAGAAAACTCAACTTTCAACCGATCACCGGTTCTTAACTAATCAAACACACTCATATTCCAAAATCAGAGATGACGGTTTTGCCAAGAAAAGTCAAGAAACGAAAGTCAAGACAAAAATGACAAGAAGAGCCTTGCAATCCTAAGACTGTTCATGCACGCAAACGAAGACAAGAAAGACACCAACCAATGGTCCAAGAAACCCTTATAAGGCACCTCGACTGATCTAGGCAGTTAAAGATGCCAAAACTTAAATCCAAAATTTTGGAAAAATGAGTTCGCAGGCTGGTAGTATTACACAGTGTGAGAATTAGTGATTCTCTCAGGTGGCCCTTGAGCAAAGTGTGAGAACCTCGCACTGCAACCTAAAGGCAGAGTGTGAACTCTGTGGATTCTCGCAGGCTACAATGAAGTGCAGTGCGAGAACCTCTGAAACTAGTCAAATTTTTGGAGAATGAAGCAAAAATTGAAAAGGCCTCTGGACCTAGAGGGTCTATCAGGATATCCTGAAGACTCAGAGATTGATAGGAAAGGAGAAAAGTAAAGCAAGAGAAAATGGCCACAGAAAAATACCAAAAGCCACAAAGCAAATGGGTTGAATCCCTAGTCGAGTCGCCAATTTTGTTATCAGATTAATCGGTAGGTGCGGACACTAACAGATCTCCCTAGATCCACCTGGATCTAGAACAAAACGGGACAGAACATGACTCTTTCCCTAAGTTTTGACTATTGAATTAACTAGGAGGAAGGAACAAATAGCATACCTTATTATCACTTCCTAGGGTCTTTGTTGCTCCCGCTTTGCTCCAGTGCTCTCGTGAAGTCAAGACAAAGACAACACAAACCAACCAAAGTGAAGATAGCATAATCTATTCAACTGTCAACTTATGTGTATGATCAAGGAATTACACAATAAAGTAGAAATAGCTTTATGGGAAAGGGACATGCCATTGTATCATATTAATAGAAAGTAAAGATTACAACCTGAGCCTTGATGTTGCAAACTTCCTTTCTATGGCTCTTGGCTTTGACACACACACTTGCTCAATCCTTGCATGAAGAAGATCAAATCCTCTTGGTAAACTTGCTAGAGTCTTCAAGCTGTTGTTCAAGCTAAGTCCTTCACACAATTCTTTCACCAATTCTCCAATGAATCTTTCTTAACCTTTTCCATGATAATTCCCTCAATATATAAGAGAGAATGAGATAGTTACTTGGATAAGAATGATCCCAAAATATCAGGAAATCTAGTACTAGGATAACCATTCAAATGCCAACCCATCCCTCTAGAAGATTCCCTTCTAGAAACATCGAGAATTCATCTTTTTCCATGCTTTAGGAAGAGTTCGCACCCTGACTATTCAACACAGTGCGAGAAGTTCGCACCCTTGCTTAAAGCAGCCTGCGAGAATCAGGCATTCTTGCACCCAAATATACTAGCAGCCTGCGAACCTTCTCCAAAAATGAGTTTTCTAGGAAGAGATGAAAGTAACTTTTCTCAGGAGAAAGTTCTTATGAAGAGCTTGAGTACACCATCATCAATACATCATCATGACGACCAAAATCATGGGTAACACTCACTTCAGTCGACATCAGGAGGTTAACGCTTGCATTAAAATCCTCCTGTCATGTTACCATGGAGGATATATGTGGCTTGACAGGTGCATGACTATGGATCTCGCGTTGATCCACCTCATCACAGGACTGAGCATGTGGGGATCGGACCCTCAACATTTCTACCCAGGGAAGACTTCATATCGCTCCCTGACACAACGCATAAAGGAAGACAAGGTAGCCTCCATCTAGGATGGCGTAGTGTGCCTATCTTATCAGCTTATAGCTGGTAAGCTCACCAAAAAGAACCGCCCGACACAAGTCACTGGATTTGTAGTAGACCTTGCAGGGAAGTGCGTAGAAGGAATGCAAATGAACTGGGCTAGTTACCTTGTCTATTAGATAGAGAAGGATTGTCGTGAAGCACAGGACCAAGGATATGAGTTTCATTTTAGTTGGCTACTCGTATTGATCGCATTTTTCACTTGGCAAATGCCAGATGGAGAAGCCTTCCCGAAAGTTGAGCCATTATAGCCATTGGTCATGAGGTTCTCAACCTTGTGGTACACAAATGATATGGCGAAGTAGTGGAAATAGAACACGGTGTTCCATGCCTACTACCAGAAGCTAAAGCATGTCATTGATGAATTTCCATGAATGACCCCGAACACACTGCACCAGTACAGGCCGCTAGCAAAGTTCCACGCAAATGGGCACTTTATGTATATCATTGTGTGTAGGGATGAGAGTAAGGATGAGCTACAGTCTTATTACAAACTAACCAATGAAGATATGGAGGAGATCATCAAAGAATGGCCAGCAGAGTTCCTTGTACCGGTTGACGCTGCAGAACTTTTCGACCCCGACATCATAGGAATTCCATTGGTCACCCGGGTCGAACACGAGGGACATACTAGCGTGAACAAAAAGAAGAAAAAGGAGGAAGTGCATAACATAGAAACTAATGAGGAGGACAATGCCTCAGAGGAAAGTAGGCCTGACTCACCCGCAGAGGGAGGAGGAGATGAAGTGAACCAAGAAGAAGGAGGGGAAGAAGAAGAAAATCAAGACAAAGGCTAAGTTATGCCGTTGAAGGATCCCCGTACAGAGGCCAAAACATTGAATAAAAGGAAGGTTTCACCACAGAAACCCTCAACAAGAAAGAATACCCAAGCCAATAAGCCTCAATCAAAGAATGTGCTCACAGTGGATGATGTTGATCTCATCATCGTAGTCGTTGAAGACACTTCAGAGGACATCTTACAGAGACATGGAGAGAAGCAAGAAACATTGTATGAAATAATAGAGAAGGATCTCAAAGACATACAACAAGCCATCCATTCAAGCCACGTAGTACCTATTGCACCTTCTTTGTTAGAAAGTGCAGAATTGGGGGATGATCCCACCCAGTTTTGAAGGCTGGCAGATGCAACAGAGGCTCAACTTCATCGAGTCCAAGAAGAGAAGGGGAAGGCTACATAAGCCTTAAAGAAATAAAAGGAGGAGGTCTTAGAGCGACTTTGAGTTGCGTAGAAAGAGAAATATGAAATTCGATGTTTGAAGAGGACAAAGCCGTGACGCAGAAAGAAAAAGACCAGCTGCTCGCAAAGCAAACTGTGGTCAAAGAAGTAGTGACTAAAGACCTTCGCTCTATGTCAGGTGTGACACAGGAGGAAGAAGAGTCAACCGAGATTCAAGTGGGGAAGCTCGCTGAGGCCATTCAGCAACTTCAAGCAAGAGTAATGGAGCTATAGATCCAAGTAGTGTCGAGCACTCCACAGGAAGTGAGCGACCAAAGGGAGGAAGCATCCAAGAGCACAGTAGAAATAATCAGGGCACTTTCCTCAGAGTGTAATAAATTGAGTGATCGTAGTGTGCAGATCTATGAATGCCTCGCAGAAGATCTGAAGCTGAGGAAAATGGAAGCACAACTCCAGGAGGTGCAGTAGCAGGAATCCACCATACAAGCACAGATAAAGTTACTCACTGCAGTCAAGAAGATGAAAAGATCACAGGAATAGCACGTAGTCTAGCAGCAAATTATTTCCATCTAGAGTAAAGTTATGGAGGTTACACAGAGACTCCAGTCGATACAAGACGAAGCTTTCACACTTTTTGAAGATATTGAAGGACGGGGCTCGCAGATAGACCAAATGGTTGCAATAGTGGAATAGCACCTGGAAGGGCCTATTACAGAGCAAGTGATTCAGGAGTTTGCCGAGCAGAAGGCTCTAGTGAAGTAGCAAGTCGAGGTAGCTCGAGCTAAGCTCGATGCCTTTGAAGTAATGTTGCCTAGATCTGAGTGACTCGGGACAAGTCATAGGTGAGTGTTGGGGGCTTGTTGGCCCTTGACCAAGTTTTGAGGAAACATTGGTTTGAGGAAACATTGGTCGTGTTTGAACACTTTTGGGACTTCAACAAGTTTTTTGAAGATGGAGCGCCCAGGCGGAGCTGAGATCATGGGATCTCATTCATTTTGTGGGCTTGTGGACCTAGGTTTTTGGACCTAGGGTTTGTGTAACAGGTTAAGGGATGTCGGCCCATGGGTTTACCCATGATTAGGCCATTTTGTAATTGTATAAATAAGTAGCTAATCGATGTAAGAAGTACTACTGCTCAAGTTGGCTATGTGCAAAGATCTGGTTGGATTTGTGCAAGAATGTGTTAGGGATTGTAGAGCTAAGTGCAAGTGTTTTGTAAGTTTCTTTCTACATAGACATTGTATGTAAATCTCTGTGCTACTGAGGAGTTGGCTCTGTGCCTTGACCTAGTTTTGGAAGGAGGATCTGGTGCGCAGCTTGCAGAACTCTTGTCCTCTGCAGAGTTTCGCTCTGTGGATTTGTGCATAGGATCGGATGACTGTAAGAATATTGAAAGATTAATAAAAAGGAAGAAGGAGTTGGTGGACGTAGCCCCACACTGAGGTGAACCACGTATATCCTATGTTTGATATGTTTTGTGTGATGTGATTGATGTTGTTTATTTGTTTAAGTGTTGTTGTTATGTATAATGAATGCATATGATGTTATATCTTAGTTATTAATGGTTTGAATGAATGTTATATCTGAGCTAATGCTATGTGCTAAGTGATTGAAAGTACTTGGTATTTGTTGTTACTACGTTGATCTGTAATAAGGGTTAATCTGCAATGTGAATGAGAACCATAATATAATGCATCTTTTTGGCTAAGTTCTCTTTTAAGTGTTGTAATCATAGATCTGTGTCCCAGCTTGGTTGTAGACACCTGAGTCCTACAACCCCCCCTGCCTCTACTTTGGGTGAGACTTCATCTGCTTCGTAGGTGTTGTCGAAAGGGCCGGTAGTTAGGGTTTTTTTGGTGCATTGTTGAAGTGTTGAACCCTGGGTCTGCCCCTGTTCCAACAAGGAGCACCACTTTCGATCCAGTACCCACCTTTATGTTGTTGAATGAAGGAGGTTGGGAAAACGCCTTTTTAGTGTATGTTCGGATGACTGGATCCACTTTAGTGGGAAAATCGATCTGTCTAGGAGCGTCAGCCAAGGATCCTTCACCGATATCCTCTTCTTTTAGTTTTGGTCCTCTCGATGAGCGCCTGTTCATTGGCTTCCTTGGAGGCATTCTCCTGCACAAAGAACAAAATGAGATACCGACTTGGAGAAATGATAATGAAAAATAAACAATTGTGACTACTAAAATGATATAGACAATTCATACCTCTCCTTTGCACAAGATTAACCTGGTTTAGAATTTTGAAAATCGATTGTGATCTCCTGAAATGCTTTCTCACTCCTTCAGCTGCTCCGGCAATGAAAGACTTGGGTATTGAATGTTGCGTTCAAAATTTTCTTTATAATTTAAACATGGAGAATACTTACCTTGTCACATCAGTTCTTGATTTCAAGGCGTAAATGTGGTATACACAATCCATCACCAATATCTGAATCATGGCTGGGACTAAATGCAATTGCAGGCTGACAGCGCAGGAGAGGGGTGCTACATAGTTCATCGGTGGTTTTAAACTCCTATTATTTGGTCGACGCATGGGTTAGTAATGTGTGTTAATAAACACATTGGTTGGCCTATTAAATAACAAAATACGATCTTATTTTTCGCCCAAGATGTCCCATCCTTTCATCGATGTCCTATCAGTCTGATGGTTTAAACAAGTGGATCTACGTCAGTGATTTTCTTAGACAACGTTCGTTAATACCTATTTTAGCGAAAGCTTCGATGCCGACTCGGACTGTCGTATAGTGTTGGCATGGAAATGCTGACCTAGAATGGTGATCATGACACATGACGCTTGATTTTGGTTCCTTCATTAAACATTTCTTCAGAAGCAGGGATTTTCTTTAGACATGGCTCTAGGAACCTCAAACTATCCTGCCAATGTCGACAACATGTCGAGGATCAACGATCGGTGAGTTTCTTTGTTTATTACTTCGTGATTTCATCCCTTGGAGTTTGTTGATGCTGATAACGTATTACCGATCGACAATCGACACTCGACATTGTTTCAGATTAAAGACTTTCCGCAGTTTAAGGTTTCCTTCGAATATCACCGACCCCGAATATATCGATGATCGATGATCAGAGGTTCATTAGGTGTGTCGATGTTAGAATCTTCCTTTTCATACCTCCCGGATGTCGATGATACATCGATGATCGGTGATCAACGCTTGTCGTTGTTGTATGGTTGATTTTACTGTGCAGATCGTGCCAATATCGATAATGGGTGCAAGGCTAACAATTCTAGTTGTGTATACTTAGTTAAAATTTTGAGTGTTCTTTAGAAGAGAAGTTAATATACTCAAGTCCAAACCAACCCGAATGTGATTGATGATAAAACATAGGAAGAGAAAACTTAATGATCCCTACACAACAGAATTAATTCAGAAAGAAGGAAAAATAAAGTGGTACGCAAAAGAGAAAAAAAATCACAAAGCTCTTAGGGTGTGTTGAGTGATCAACACTCCCTAGGGGCACCTTAAAGGAATTTTTTTTGAGACGAAGCAATCGATGCAAATAGGAATCTACACTTATTTATTGATGTTTGTGATTTTCACCATGTTGAGCATGACGATGTCATGGTAAGGTTGTTTCTGCAAATTTTATTAGTAAGAGCGTATGAATGGTATACAATGTTGCCCATTAGATCCATTTGCTCATTTAATGACCTCGACGCTATGTTATTGACTATGTTTTCCCCTCCACTTGCTTATCATACCCTTCTTACTGATTTCATCCAGATTGGTTTGAGGAAGAATGAAAGGATCCGAGATTTTAATCTCGGGTTCAATAAACCCTTGAGTAGGATTCCAAAAGATAAAATACCAAATGACCCAGTCATCCTTGGTTTCTATAAGAATCCAATGCCCCCAAATGTAAAATATGCTATCAGAACATCCCAAATGGATACTTTGGAGGAGGCAATGAATAAAGCCACTTAGATGGAAGAAGTTATGATTGAAATGGGCGTCTACCCCGACATTATACTGGGAAGAGTACAAAGGCAGTTGGGAGGATTAAATATTTATAACCAAGGATCTTCCATTTCAAAAAAGAACGAATAATTCAAGCCTCGACCGGCTCAAAACCAAACAATTGGAGGAGGATTTTTCGAGGGAATCATACCTGATGTAAAGGTTGATCCTGTGGCAGCGCATGAAACTAAGAAAAGAATCAAAATTGCACAGACGAATAGAACCATCAAACAAATGTAGAACAAGATAACCAAACTAAAAAGAGAACATAATTACATGCCAAATCCAAGAATTCCAATCCCAGAGCAAAGGAGGAACCCTCCCCAAGAAAACAAGGTGAGGTTTGAAAACAAGGATAACCCACAAAGACCAAGCGTTCCCAGACAGCCTACTCCAAATTCGATTGTTCTGGATGATGTCTATGATGAGAAATTAATTGAGAAAGAGAACTGTTACTCACCTGATGAGAGCTATGACTGTACATATGGATGGATGTGAGATGTCCATGTATATATTTTAAGATGGCGACAACAATCCCAACTCGCAAGAAAATGTCTCCCAGATAAGAGAGTTTGTAAATAGACCAAAAAATAAAGGAGACTCTGATAACGAGAACCAAAAAGAAAAATAAAAGGAAAAAACAAATGAGAAAGTGACAAATGGCATTGGGAGTAAAAGGAACACATGACATCAAAATCCACTCAAATGACATATAATTTTGTAGAATATTTGAGTAAATTAAGGATAACCCTGCCCTTTACAGAAGTGGTGAAGATTCCCCAACAAAGAGAGAACATTTTGAATTTGTTGGATGATCCATATGAACAAGTAGAAGTTGGCATTACCAGTCCTAAACAAACCCTTGGCCAGCCGACTACCAAGCTGAGAGGTAAAATTCATCCCTTTTACATTTCTATTGAAAATCATGATGTTGCACTACATAATTGTTTAGTTGACACTGGCACGACGAACAATATTATGCCATTGGAGGTCATGGAGGCATTGGGTGTGAGTTGCACCAAGTATTATGAAACCAGAAAAATTATATATGCAATTGATTCTAGAAAAGTACCAGCTTATGGAGAAATCAAGGACGTTTATGATTGGATTACATCATCCCCCCATATCATTACAGTTTTCAATATTATTGTGGTAGACCTCCCTCCGACATATGGATTTTTGTTGGGAAGAGATTGGACGTCTATTATTGGAGGATATATAATGAACGATGGAAGTTGTATGATGTTTCCAGGAAAAGAAGGAGCAATGATTAAAGTGCCCCATGAACCTAGAAAACCCTTCTCCTTTAAAAAGAAGGACAATGAATTAATGGAGGATTATATAGATTCCAGAATTGGAAACTACGTTATCCTAGACATAAAACATAACAAAAATATGGAGCAATTGCAAGACATAGAGAATCAAGAGTATCCTTTTGAGGAGTACTGGAGGATGTCCTTTGAAGGAGCTTGTTCGAACTCTAGAAATGGAGTTGGAATTGTTCTTATGAGTCTAATTAATATTATGCATCCACGCGTTATTATATTGGAATTTGCATGCACCAATAACGAGGTAGAGTATGAAGCTTTGATTCATGGGATGATCCTTGCACATGAGATGAAAATAGAACATCTAATTGTAACTGGAGACTCGGATTTGGTCATCAATCAGGTGACTCGGAGGTATAAAATCAAAAAGGAAAGACTTAAGTTGTATTTCAAAAGTGTTAACGAATTGATGGAATCTTTCAATTCCTTCAACATTTATTTTATTCCAAGGGATAAGAATCACAAGGAAAATTCACTAGCCTTGGTAGCCTCATTGTCAAATCCTGATGATACCCAAAGAAAAACGTCTTTCCAAGTAGAAAGAGATTTCCGACCATCCGTTCCCGATAACATTGAGTACTTGCAAGTGTTTGAAAACGCTGAACAACTGGAATTTTTTTTTTTTAATGATGATGATGATGAAGACAATCACTTTTCTATTGTCCCCAAATATTTTTTATAATCCGAATATCTTTTCACAAAATATGATCATTCTAAGAATCTTCTCGAAGAATTTTCAGTTTGAAAGGTACAAGAAACGAGAAAAGTCAATATTGGAAATGACAATTCCCCGAAGTATGTCAACTTGGGAGTTGATTACACCACTAATAAAGTAGATCAATATGTTTCTTTGTTCAAAGAATACATCGATGAGTTCGCTTGGACCTATGATGATTTAAAATATTATGATAAGACTATATTCCAACACATCATTCCTTTGAGGGAAGGATCCAAGCCAGTGAAGCAAAATATAAGGATGATGAATCCAAAGATGAAACCTATGGTAAAGCTTGAGTTGGAGAAATTCAAGAAAGTAGGAATAATTTATCCCATTAGACACTCAAACTGGATTTCAAATCCTGTAATTGTAAGAAAAAAGACCAGGGAAATATGGATGTGTGTGTTATCACTGAAATTTCGTCCGCACAGGGCGACAAGAACTCTGCATCATCAGCACAGAAAAACAGTCATTCATGGCACAAGGATTAGTTCCATAGCACAGCAAAAGAGCCAAAACTATACAAAAATGGCTAAAATTAAAAAGCGCATTGCACCCACTGAGAACGCGCGCATGCGCGCAACATCATTGTATATCAGGCGCATAAGCGCGGCTGTGGGGTGCAAAACCCACGCGCCTGCCAAACGGCACATTTATGAAACTGGTCGGCCTCCCAACCACTATTGGATCAGCTCCCAAGTCGATTTGACATCAAATCCGAGCTCAATCTACGTGGGGAGGCTGGTCAAAGACCTAATGGTGCCCTAAAGGGCCTCTTTTCACATTCAAAAGGGGTTGCATAATAGCTCAAAGCTTGGCTATAAA
>JASDQU010413940.1:0-10370 GCA_032191745.1 Picea mariana
ACATCCCACTTTGCGTCAGTTTGTACTAATGTAGACCTTCTCTCTCCCTTAGTCGTATAAGGGATTGATTAAAAGCAGGAGCAGATTCAGAGTTAAGATGCCTCTAAGTTGGGTAAATGTGCCAACACAGCATTGAAGTTTCACCTCTTCCCTTTCAAACTTTCGAACTCCATACACACAGCATACTGCAAAGGGAGGCTCTCTCCCATAATGGCGATGATGGGCATGGCTTCGAGTGTGGTTCTAAAAGTGGGGCACGCGACGTATACATTATGCTCCTTCTCTGCATTTAAATGGTGGATGAGGAAGCCAAGCTCAAGTGCCATGTATTACAATCTGATTGGCGTGGTCCACGAGGTCCACGAATGGGAAACTAATTGATACATATGAAGGAAAGAAGGAAGAAAATAGATCATTAACGTGAAACGAAATCGGATAATAACGATATGCCACTGTGAATTCATTATACGAATCCGCCATCGCAGCGAGAGCAACTAATCTCATTTCTGCTGGAAAAAAACTAATCTCATTTCCTAATAACAGGACCGTCCACCCGTAACCATCTATTTCAATTCAGTTTGCCTCTAAATGCCATGATCGATGAAAAGTCGGATAGAACAAAAGTCTTCAAACTTTCTGGATCGACAAGAATTTGCTTGTATTCATTAACGTTCGCTATACATATAAAAAGGAGATGTTTATATAACTAATCATATTTCCCCGTATAAAAAAGAGGTGTTTGTATAACTAATCATATTTCCCAGGGTTGTTTTAATGCGCAAAATCTCGTTTCGGAATGTTTATGTTTTGATTTTTTTTATTAATTAAGGTGTAATATATAGTTAATTGGGTTTAGTTTGAGTGGTTTGTGTTGAGAGATGGTTTACTTGTAAGTGATTTGTTTGGTTCTTAAATGAGCATACTATCTAAAAAAAACTCCCGTTTTAAATCTGATTTACCATAAATACCATTCAAACATACTATTTAAAAAAATCTTGGTTTTTTACAAAATCTGGTTCACCATAAATACCATCCTCAAAATAAGTGGAATAACCAAAAATTTTCCCAAAAAATTATTTTCTCATTAAATAAACAAAAAAAAAAATTATACAAACTTTTAATTTGTAAAACACCAAAAATTGTAAAATGCAGAATGTAATAATCGTCTGCATGTTATTCAACTTGCAAAATCTGTAAGATAGAGATATTTAGTCTAGGTTTGCTCCACGTTATTTTTTAACGATTTCATTTTTGGAATTACTTTAAAAAATATTCCTCTACAATAACACTTTTATCTAAAAAAAATATTTAAAATTAAATAAAAAAATATTTATGTTATTTCCACATAAATTAACATTATAATAAATTTTCTATAAAATTATTTATAAAAAAAATTAAATAAATACTAAACTTAAACTTAAAATTTGAACACTTAAAGCTATTTCAACATTAATTAATATCATATTGAACACTTAAAGCTWTTTMWACATTWATWRWTRTYATAACATTTTTTTATACATTTATAGTTGTTATAARTATTTGAAAACTTAAAATTTAAACACTTAAAGCTATTTCAACATTGATTAATATCTTAATAWTTTTTTATACATTTATAGTTGTTAWAAGTATTTATAGTTGTTGTAAATATTTGAAAAGTAAACTTTATTACTTGCAAGTTGAAAGTATTTGATATAATTTTGTAATACCATGGGAGTGTGTAGTATATAACTTCTTCCTTCTTTTTAAAGATAAAAATTGGCAAACTCAAAATTGACAAGGACTACAGGAACAAAAATATACATATTTTCATGGGTTCCCAACCCCCTTCTTCCCTCGTGAATTCGTCCCCCCTCCCAATTTGTCTTTTGTGCCCTAACAAAAGTTTGGGAGGACAATCTGCAGTTGAGTACATGGTACATCTGCGTTGGAATACCACCTCGTCAATCATGCCAATTAAATGTTCCTTTATTTTTTTAACCATGAAAAATCGACACTGGCAATTTCCCTTTCTTTTCTTCTATATTCCCTTCACTTTGTTCCGTCCTGGCACGGAAAGAGCGTCCTAGAACTCGAGCCCGTGTTGCCCCACGTAATCGCACTCTGCAATGGGAAGACAACCGGAGAATCCTTTTGATACAGGAATGGTTTAGGAACTTTAAGGCACAGCCAGGCCATTAAAACTCACTCTCCTGGCTCTTAAAGTCAATCAAAATGTCGAAGTCGTGTATCAAATAAGAGAGTTATGGATTCTCGGAGCCGCTTTGAATGTTACGTGTCGGAAAGAGATGCGCAGTTAGCTTAGAGAGGTAAAGGTTTGAGCAGAAAGTACTGAATTCCCTAGACGATCAAATGGCTGCTATCAAAGCTTGGACTCAAAGGCCTTGGAGGCCCTAGTAGATGATGTACTGAATCGACGGCCGCCTCTTTTCATTGATGAGGAACCACCAGCACAGCTAGGAAAAGCTACAACAGGCAAGTAACAATGGCTATCGATGAACAAAGCAACCCGATCTTCTACTCCAGCAATTTACTAGCTTAGACCTCTGTTATTCTGGTTTGATTTGATAAAAGTGCAATGGCTGTGAAAGACAATTTCGTTCTTCAAAGTCACTTTTTGGTCCTTGACCAGCCAAATCTGTACTATATTGATGATCTACATAATTCTAAATATGGCAGACTGTATTCAGTTACCTCGGATGTTATTTGGATCGGTCTTCTGAGGGAATTTTACATAAATAAATAAATTCATCGAAAAAAGGTAAAGTAACCTACTCAAGAAGTCTAGTCCAATCAGAGCTTTCTTTTGGTTTCAAACCATATTACCCCTTCTCTGTGTCTACCTTGTTATTTATTTTATCTCGGCAACACCAAAGTTAGGGAAAAGTCTGAGGAAAATAAAAATCACATGGAACAATCTTTCATATACAAACACAGCAATGGTCAAACATGACAAGGACCATGTCGCAACAGAATGTAGAATTCCTCGTTATCACTTCGTCTAGTTGATTGAAAAGTTTCGCAAGACGAAAGAAAACCAACCTTAAATGACACAAATCCTTATTGCACAAGGAAACCTTGAAATGCTCCTAATGCAATTTTCATCCGATAACTTACAAAGAAGTCGTAAGACCCTTCAAATTCACACACTCCTACCCTACTTCTACACAAGAGCTTCAAGACAGAATGACTTTGCAAAGTCAAATGCAATAGTAAAGGTAGAACATCAACTCACCTGCTACACATACTCCAATCGTATGGCAAATTTGTTCTATTTGCATGGAGTGCTTTTTGAACATTCGGCAAGTTGAAATAAAAATGTCTCTCGCTGGTCATGCAGACATCAACTCCTAGGCTCATATGGCTCACCTGTTATCCAACACCATAACCCAAATTTATAAAATTGCAAAATGGTTTAATACCATTAAAAATTTCATTATTTAGACCATGAATTTAAAATAGCTCGAACTTGGTTTTAGAAAATCATTCAAAGTGAAAGAAATCAGAAAATTTCAGAATGGTACAAAGCCCAGCACACTTACGCATAACTTCTTACCTTTTTTCTTAATCGAAGCTCCTGTTCAATAAGTGATGGGGGGCAAACATCGAGTATCACGTCATATTCATTAACATAGTCACCAATTTCCTGTTCTACCTGCTTTAATATATCATCACACTCTTTGGAAATATCAATGACATCCACATTTTTGATACGCTTGTCAAATTTGCAACTTTTCAGGATAGCAATATTAGACTCGTCAGAAATCAGCCCATGTGACCATAAAAACTCATAACTCGCTGCCGTATCGACATTAAGACTAAGCAATGGGTTGCCAATCTGCAGTCAAAGCAACAACGTTAGAACGAAAATCCAAATCGAATTGAACATTTAGGTCCCACTAAAGTTTAAATCCATCCCGCACTGATAGTTCTTATAATCGCTTTCCACTTACAGATATTCCCTTAAGGTTGAATTTATATCTTTTCGCCACTTTGTTGTAGTTTAGCAGTTTGTTCGCTAATTGTGGTATATAATGCCCTGGTTGACAATCAAAGCAAATGGTGATTACTACAAGCAATACAAGCTTCTGTGGAAGCATTACAAGTCATCCTCTAAAAAATCTTCACTGTGATCTTCTAAGTGAAAAGAAGAAATGTAATCTAAATACAAAAATTGGGCAAGGTCTTGCACGGTTATTTAACCTGCATAGCTTTCGCCAGTTAAGAATAAATCTCTGGATGCATATTCAGGAAACCTTTTAAACCACCTAGAAAGAAACACAAGCATATTCCTCGCTGCATCCACAAAGAATGACACCACGACATCAACTACTTAACTGCATTCTAGCTATCTTACCCAATGTTAGCTATCAATAATATTTGGCATGGTAATCAGCAAAAGGTTAAAATTATTTTAATTTTTCTGAAGATACTAGGAAAAATTCCAATTACTTGGCATTCACCTGTAGATTCATCACCGCATGTGTAGTCTGAAGTGGTATTTGAATACGACCAACCAACTCCAGCAGGTGATTCTACGAAAAGGAGGTTTGATACTACAAGTGGAAAGAATGTTAGTGTAAAGATGTACAATTAATGCGGTCAAAGATTATTATCTTTGAAGTAACAAATCCCCGAGCGACTTATGTAACAATATCCTAAAAAGATCTAATGCAAGAATGGAAAATGGACTCATCCAAATAATAGATTTTTCCTTTCAAAGTCAGGATATATATCAGTCCAAAACGAAGAGTACTTGAATGAATGCAATTACATGTTTTAAGACAAGCATCCTTAGTTTCTAACCAATATAAAGCAGGTATGCAGTTACAACCTTTGTTCCAGGATTGCAAATTTTTTCTAAGTCCGTGGCCATCATCTCGTGGATAAAATGGGCCTAGCTCTGTAAATGCACCACCCCCAACTGAAGAACACCCTGGACCTGTAAAAGTAATGGAGTTCAAATTCAAGAATCTTATTTCGTGCGAAAGCAACATTAAATAACAGTGAATTCAAGCAATTTTGTAAAACAAATATTTACAAATAGGACAATAAAATAAATATTGAATTCACCAAATCACATTGTACTTTTTTAGAAGAATACAATATTTCTGGAGCATAGCTAGTGTCATAGATCTGTCTCGATATCCCTTGTCAATTTGTTAAAGGGGTTAGCATGCAAATTCACCTAACACTCACTACAGTGATAGTCGTGATCAACCATTTTTGTGAACCCAATATTTAAAATAGCATGATAAATTAGCATATACATAATGTACATTAAATATAAACGTGGAAAATTAGCATATGATAATAAAGATGAGTTACACAATAACTCATTACATATTAGGAGAACTACTTCAAGAGCATCCATATAATCAAATTATAAGTCCATGTATACAACAATGACTATATTTAACTTCTATATATACATATTTCTGTTACTAAGTTGGATACGCCTAAAATCTGTGTGTCTTGGAATTATTCTACGTTTCTATTCATTACACATGTAACCCCATTACATATACATTTAATCCCATATATACTTCCATTAGAGTCATAGCATAGTGTACCCCTTATAAAAGTTTTAAAAGGCGAGTGCATTATATGCTTGATTTTCTCTGCTGCGGTCTTCAAATGACCTACTTCACAGCTCACGAATTCGCCTTCTCTTGTGCGCCTTGCGTTCTTCTCAAATATTGGCCAGAGGAGCAGCTTCAGTTTCAATGAATAAACTTTTGTGTAGAGGATAGAGGGCACGATTGAGATCGAGGCTTCTCTGCTTCCTCCACGCGGGCTGGCTCCTACGCATAGAGTCGCAGAGTTCTATACAAATATCGGAACGAAAATGGGAAATATACCAAATGTTGTACGAATTCTTTTGAAGTGCCCTTTGATTCTCACAATAAAAGACTATGCTAAATGGCCGCTCAATTCCTCAAAATCAGTGGCTCGATGCCTCAAATGGAGGAGACTTCTTTTAATTCCACGGGCTCGATTCCTCTTTGTGGTGGCGGGTTATTGTGGTAGCTAAAGACCATAGTGTCAGGACATGATAACCTCTGGTATTTAACAACCCTACGATGCACTCAATCATATCTCGTTCTATTTAACCAACACTTGAATTCGTGTCGGTGGTTGCCCATGCAGAGTAGAGTTTCGAATTGAGTTGAACACTCTCTTCATAACCAGAAAACTACATAGGAGATATATGTATGGCCCAATTTCAACAAATAAAATTCTATTCGATCAGAACCTCAAAACATGATCATGACGAATTTGAATGAAAATTGCAGAAAAATTTTGAGATTTTATTTATTAATTTCTGTGCTTGAATAAAGAAATACCAGCCTGCCACTTTTAACGCCCTCGGGATGCAAATCAGATCGAAGGGCGACCAGATTTGAACTCGCGACCTCTAGATCATCTCACCAACTCGAAATGCGATCTGAGTATCGATGGATAGCAACTTGAAATGCCTAAACATCAGCAAAGCAGCCATTGCAGTCGGAGACACAAACCATACCCTCAAATTTATGTCCCAAGTCCGTCGTGTGGATCCTAATTTCTCCATAGAGGAGTTTCTGGTGGCTTGCGCCAACGATGATAAACCAACATTTTTATTCAATGACCGCTGCAAGATCTTTCTCTTTCATCCTCTTAGGATTCTGATCTGCCTCTTTGCTTGAACATGGACGCACTTAATTCAGTATTCTCATTGCTCCAGTGAATTGCTTAATCTCTCCATTGGTAACAACAATTTGGATTGCAACAAAAAAAAAATCCATACCTTCCTCTCCTCTATCTGTAGCCTGGAAGAATACAACCACCCCGTGATTGCACATAGCACAGTTTCTTGCTCATGGCTCTCTGATCTGATCAGCACGCTAATATCATATCGCTACTCCACACCTTCTCTTCTCTTGAGCTTCGATATTAAATGTAGGTATTATGAACAACAGGTAATAATAATTTACACACAGAAATCTCACATTAGAATAGGAATATACACCAAAGTTCACACTGTATTAATGTACAATAATAATAATGCATCACTCTCTTAGTTCAATACATACTTGAGGCCTCATAATATAGCATTGAGGTGCTCATACCAATATGTTCAATATAGCATAACAATCTCCACAATATCTTCATGAATATCTCCATAAATCTATATGTGGTCCTCATTCCTAACTTCACTCATTGTCCTCATCTTTCATTATACATAGACTTGTAGAATAATTTCATCATATCATAAGTATGAATTATTCCTTCAGCTTTGTAAGTAAAGGTTTTACATGTGATGAAACCAAATAATAGGATTTCTTTATATTCTTGTCTTCTTGCTAGCTGCTATCATTAATGATTATCCATCCATCCATATTCATTTATTTTCAATGTTAATTCTTGATAGTTTGTTGTCACATTATTTCTTTTCCTTTGCTTACATGTATTATTGTTGCACTTCTCCTTTTTTTTGCAGTTGTTGGTCTTTGATAATATCATGTCGCATAATGGTTCACCATTTCTTAATGCCCTGCTCACATGTATTATTGTTGCACTTCTCCTTTTTTTTGCAGTTGTTGGTCTTTGATAATATCATGTCACATAATGGTTCACCATTTCTTAATGCCCTCTTCCATGAATAGTTCATTTTTCCATCTTCTTCCTTGGTAATGTGAAGGTCAATCTTCCTATCTTCCTTGCCAAATTATTTGGTAATGAGGGTGTTGATATGGTTCTTTGATGATTTCCCTTTGTTTTCCACATTCTTACCATCCATCTTCTTTTCCAGTCCAATAACATGCTCAGACTATTGTGTTTGTTCTTCAATTTCCCCTTCTTTCAAGATAATACCATCATCTTTTACCTTTACATCATCGAGTTAGAGTTCAACTTCAAGTACTTTTTTGGTGAACTTTTTGTATCTTATAATCCTTCTCTTTCTGACAATGAATGGTGATATTATCTATCAACTTCTTCTGCCCTTCTTCAATTTTAGATTTTGGTTTGACATCTTCGGTATTTAGGACCTCTTCAACCTTCTTGTAAACTTCATTTTCAAGTATTTTGGTAGTTTTTTCGTCTATAATCTTCATTTTTTCATGATTTGACAATACTTCTTTTAATTTCTTCACCTCATTAAGTAGTGTTTGATATGGTTTTGTAATCTAATGATTTATTCTTCCTTCTTTTTTAATTATTCCTTTGAATCATCCTAATCATTCTGCATTTGCTCATCTTTCCTTGCTTTAAGTTCTTAACCTTCTTAATGAGTGCTTTACTAAGGGCTTGCATCTTGGATAACTTTTCACCCTTCTTTATAAGCTCTTCTTTTACTTCTTCATTATGTTTCTATAATTTGGAAACTTTCTCTTAAACTTCCTTCAATTTCTTCATGGCTTTCTTCATATCCTCTATTTCCATCTCCATTATCCATTTATTTAGAAAAAATAATTGAAATTCTTCCTACCTAGACCATTTGGTATCCCTATCAAAGCTATTCCTCCAATGCTTACCTTCACCTTCCAAATAAGTACAAAAAAAATGATATTTTACAGTTTCCCTCTACAATATTCAATAATTTTATTGGATCAATTCCATCTTTATTTCTAGAAAAAATTGGTAAATATTTTTTCCCTTCATGTTTTCAAAACCATTAGATTCAAATATAATAACTTCACCAAGATTATCCCCAAATTGTACCCAACCTTTTACCAATATATTCTCTTATATTTCATCTTTCTAGTAGCATTTGAATCACCTCAATTGCACCTTCAAGTCAAAATTTATACCAATCTTAAGATAGCATACTTATTAATCTCTTATTAGAGGACTGTTGTATAGGTCAACCTTGTCACTGAAGTATATTTGAAACTGCTTTGTCATTGAGTCTAAAATGTTGGGATGTAACAACCAGATGTCTTCTTCACATTCCACAGTGCTCACTCAATTTTAACTTATCAATCAAAATTTATATCCAATTTGCCAAAACTTGTTGATTTTCACCCTTATTTATAGAGGGGAGTTGTACATATCACAACTCCTCTAGTTTTCTATTGTTGATATTATGGTAGCTGCGGGAGGTATTTACCTCCACATGTAAACCTGACAAGGATAGAATACTCCAGGAAGCAAGAAGAAACCCTAATGAGTTGGCTAATAACCCTAGAAGACTTGTCGGTTCAAGAAGATAATTTATATTAGGTTATTAGCCTCCAAGAGAAGAAGTCGGCCAAAAGAAATAATAATATACTGAACAGACAGATACCCAGAATAAGAAGTCGGCCCAAGCAGTTAACCAGGAATACTATAAATATAGGGCGTCAGTCTCTCATTTGTCACAATCTCAGAATTGCAGAGTAGCAACTGGTGCGCACTGCAATGCCCAGTCTTGTGCGCAGGTTTGAGGAGAGCTGTCGGTGCAGCTGCTGCAGCTAGTAGTTACGTTTTGGCTTGGACTATCTCTTGGCTAGGGTTTGGAACATCTGATCAACCTTTGTTGATGCGCTATCCTTTGGGAAAGGTGCGCTACCCTTTGTTTGGATATCTAGCCTAGGGTTTGCTTCCAAAGTGATTCTCTAACAAGGTTAAGGTGCTCGGAGGGTGGCTTCGGCCTATGGTTGGGTGACAAGGGTATTGTCAATGGTAAAACGAGCACACATCTTTCATATTCTAATAGGTTATGGGCCCACACCTCCTTCATCCAATCTAACCGTTGGAAGGAAACATAGCCGTGAGGATAATAAGCTCGTTGAAGAACCGCCGCTAGGGTTTCTAGCAGGAGCAGTCACCATAGCATTGTCGCTAGGGTTACTAGCTGGTGCAGTTGCAGAAACCCTAATCCTCTTGTTGAGGCACCTTAAGTGAAGAGATTGACCTAATCTCCAGACAGATCAGTGTGCCCTAGCCTAGCGCATCTCCTGGTACTCTCAGCAAGCCAAGACGTCAAGTTTGAGTTTGTGGTCAAATCTAGGGTTTGACCAAGTCAAAGCAGCCGTGACTTATTCTATGAAGTCAGAGAACAAGTTAGATGGAGCCTCTAACTTCAGAGTGTGGAAGACAAGGATTGATCTCATCCTTGCCAAGAATAAAGTGTTGGATATCGTGAAAGGAAAGATCATGAAACCAGAGTTTAAAGAAGGGAAAGAGAAGGAACCGCAGAATGTTGCGGCTATGGAGAAGTTCAAAAACGGTGACATCAATGCCATGAGTATCATAGTGGATGCTGTCAAAGACCACTTGATACCCTACATCTCCCATCTTGACTCATCGAAGAAGATGTACGATGCCCTAACAAACCTCTTCTCAGTCAGAAACATTAGACAAGTAATGAGTCTGAAGAATGAGCTCCGTGACATGAAGATGAATGA
>JASDQU010413943.1:0-10383 GCA_032191745.1 Picea mariana
TGTATGTACTAGCTACACATACATTTCTTGTACATATACACTAGTATGTATGAGTTTTCTTGACTTACTTACTGATAGTGTCGGTTAATTGTTATGAATGTGTGAACCATGTTTCTTTTCCTGTACCATAAGATACCTTAACTTCGGGACGAAGTTTCCTGAAGGGTGGGTGTATGTAACGACCCTGCTTAAATAAATGTATAGGATTATCAATTATAATTAAATTGATAATCTGATTGTCCTAAGATGTTAGCTAAACAATAATTATTTCTTATATAATATTAACTAATTAATTATCATTAATTATTTGTTCATAAATGCGAGTGATTAATTAATTATTAATCGACTCTTTAATTATGTGAGTAAAGAATTAATGGGGTTAATAATTTAATTTATTAAGACTTATGTATACGGGAAGGGATAGAACATTAAATGTAAGGATAAGATAAGATAATAAATACAAGGGGATAAGATAATAAATAAATGGATAAGGAAATTAATGAAAGCAAGTGTCGGTGAAGGGGGAATATGACGGGGAGAGCCTTACGGTGGAAGGCATTCTTTTGAAGGAGGATTTTATTTTGGGGAGGAGGAAGCATTTTGGAGGGGGACGGGAGTACTGGTTTCTTGGCTTGGTTTTTTTGGTTCTGTGGTTGAGTTCTGCAGTCTTTGAGTATCATTGCAGGGGGCATCGAGTTGCTAGGGGTTTTGGGCACGGGGGCTAGGATTACTTTCGCTTTCCTGGAGCTAGGGAGCCAGACAGGCTGCTCCTAGCTGGCTGGGAGGATAGTCGGTTTGGGCAAAGTTGGTCAGCGCATCAGGCAGCAACAAAGCAGCAGGCTGGACAACTGGGTCAATGGAGAAATTAGCAACAAGAAGAGGTAAGTTTGTATTATTTTGTTAAGTAATTCTTATTCTGTTAAGAAATTGTTGTTCATTATTTAATTTAACATGCTTATATGTTGAATTAAAAGAAATTACTGAGTTTTCTGCGTAGAAGTAGAAGTTTACTGTCTCAATTTATGGTTTTAATAGAATTTAGTTAATTAGGTCTTTACATCCCATTTCTTTCTTCTAGTGATATCATGGCCAGTACATCAAGGTTCACCCCCACAGTCAGTTATTGGAAATTCAAACAATGATACATTTACATTGTTCACACGTCTTAGCATGGTAATCATAATTAATGATTAATTACAAGCTGGGGGAAACAGGGGTATTACAATCCCCTCCCCCTTAAAAAGGGAACATTGTCCTTGGTGTTATTTCTCAGTAACACATGTCATGTCTTTGTCATTCATTTGTTTCAAAATTTTGATTCTCTCTCTTGATTAGGTCCTTTCCAGATCCTTGGTCTTCGTCACCTGCCTTCAATAATCTTGGACAACAAGTATATTAATCACAATTTCATGCGAAAACATTTTATTGTTGTGCAAAATTCAAGATGAAAATTTTCATAATCTAGCATAGTACTTCTCTGTGCAGTCTGTGGATTTGCATCCACATGGCTATCTTGTTATCTAGGCTCATTTTTTTTCCTGGACATACTCATTGTGTGCATGATCCAAATCAATAGTGTATGAGATTTGTCAAAGTCCCTTCTTCCTTGTGGTCACTCACCCTCTAAGCCCAAGCTGAGGCATCCCCTCCTCTGCTATATAGTTCCTCGGGTGATCCATCTTACCTTGCCAAGGATTTCTCACACAAGAATAATTTCATAGACTTTATTGAGTCTTACAGTCGAGGCCTTCCTCAAACTTTCTCTGTTGGGGTGTCCCTCCGACTTGTGTTACCACAACACAACATGTTCTAGGGTGATCATGACTTACCACAGGATTCTCATGTCTCAATAGTAGCATCTTTTGCACTTTCCAGTTTGACAACCTTCATATGTCCTCCCTAGATAGATATTTTTCATCTCACATGTATCACAGGTATACAGAATTATGAGAAATTATCATCAATTTTAAATTCATAATTTTCTTGCAGATTTGTTACCCCCAAATTTCCACACTCCCCATTTATTTTTAGATATGTTCTGTAAAGGAACTAGATTCGTTAGTATGGGACTTTCCTTCCCATAGCGACTTAGCTCAGTAGAAAATTGGTCTTCCTTATGGGCTTACAACACTGCCATATCCATACCTTATTTTCTTCCTGCAACTTCAACATTCCTCAGCCACACAAATTGTTAGTTTTCATGCACATTATATTTTTCAAACGATGCATACTAAAAGTCCAAGTCATTTTCATCTATTCAAGGGTACAAAGCAAAAATGAAATATTATTATTTATGCAAGCACCCTTTTAACACACTAAATTTTCCAAATAAAAATCAAATATCAAATGCCTTTAATCAATGTGCCAATATTCATGGCCACATTCATACCCAATGCACCCTTGCATTGATTTTCAAGTTTCCACTCTTGGTGACAAGCACTCTACCATGGTGTGTTGGAGTTTAACTAACCTCTTCACCATATGGCTTATTCCTTCTCGTTCATTATTGCAATAGGAATGTACTTCCTACTACAAGTTGATCATGATCCCAAGTCAGCACATATGAAACTATAATTTTCTCTCGAATGCACCCAAGCATTCTTCCTTCAATAGTAACCAGGGTGCAAACACTCATGGCCACCCAAATTTTATTTTCTTTAACACCTATACAATGTAAGTAGAAATATTGGAAGGTCCTCCTTCTTCAATGGAAAATCCATTGTATGTCCTTTATGAAAACATGCATTTCCTCGACGCAATTCCATGCAATGTGATAACTACGAGCACCTTTATTCCCAATCTCCCTAGATTGGTCATTGTACCTATGGTACTCTTTACTCATGCACTTTATTGCAAGGATTATAACCCATCCTTGACTGGCATAGACTTCCTCTGCTTGAGGTTGTCCATCATTGGCAATTGTCTTTGTCAATAGCTCCAATTTCTTTTTACACATGTCATACATCATGTTTATATAAATTGTCATGTAAAGTAAAAATGTATGTATCATTTCAACAAGACATTTTCATATATGTCCTAGCACATCCTTCTGCACTTCTTCACGTTATCCTTAATGTTTTCGTGAGTGAAACAAACAATTTTCAATTGTTTCTACGGTCATGAAACCATAATCACTATGATGTAAAAACACTTACATGTATTAGTAAATCAATCTCTCGTACCAGAGAGATACAATAAACAACTAGGAAGGAGTGAAGAAATTATTCGTTGGTCCAACTTCTTCTACATAGTCTTGGACTTTCAGTCCTACTGAGTTATTCCAAGGCATCACTACCTTTACGTAATATGGCTCACCCAAGCCTATTCAATCATACTCATTTATTCATTCTCTCTTCCTATTCGATCACTAACATGATCAAATACTCTTCGTCATTCTGTCGACTCTTTTTTGTAGACCCAGTCCCCGTGACCACGGTCTAACGTAGAGTGCTAAACTGTATCTTCCTTGACTGGCCCAAAGGAACTTTGTTTTCTCTCCATGCGATTGAGAGTTTTGACCTCGACTCTATTGTTTTCGAGCGCTGTTCTTTTAGCTCCCATGTCTAGACGCTATAATCAGGGCTTAATCTCTTGTCTACTAATCAATGGTGTAGATCCATCTTCCCTCAGATCTGACGGCTGCAAGGGATTGTGGAGCCTCAACTACCTCGTGGTTTAACTCTCCTCCATATCTTCACAATGGAAGATGCTCGCTAGTAATGGAATTGACGTGAGTCGTTGATCTGTTGACCTGTCAAGATCAATGATCCTGGTTGATTACGGAGTCTAAAACTACGCGGTTGTTAACTCATCCTCCGATCTTCACAATTACTCTCATCCATTGATCTACCTTTAGCGTGATCCGATAGTCACGACTTAATCAGTCATTGACCCGATGGTCCTCTTTCCTCTACCTCCAGATCTAACAGTCGTGGTTCAATCATTAACAATTTAACCCTTTATGTCGATCTAATACTCTACAACATTCCTAGCTGGGAGATTCTAACGGTTGATGTGCCTTCCTTGCATGGGTTTGATCTAACGGTTCTCGTCCACTTATGGAATGATCGCACGGTTGTTATATCTCTCCTTGTGATCTTGAAACCCTATCTGTAGGATCATTGATCCTACTTGTGATCGATGATCACTAGGATGCCAGTCTCTGAACTCATTTAAAAGGTGTGATTGTATTAGATTCCTTACCCGGGTTCTACTTCTTGGTCCTACAACACAAAACCCTACACCTGCAATCACGAACCTGTACCTACAATTGCATAGTATCAGCTATATGCACAGACTTATTCTTCTTCCTCTTTGACGTATACTCTGCACATTACCATTCAGTTATCAGAATGGGAATTATTCATTTGTTAGTCTTATATTCATCACATGATGTTTTCAAAATGTAATCCATAATTCTTATATATATATATAATCAATCTTGTAGCTCACTCCTTAATTCTCAACAGTCATTAAGGTTGTGACTTTGTTCTCTTTATAGAGTCTTCACACAGTTCCTCCACAAGAAACTTCTTCAGCATGCAAATTCTTTATTGCATATCCTGCATTATCTGTGATAGCCTCAACCTTGAGTTAGCTTCAACTGGGTAACAAATATTCCATACAAAATATAAATGTGCATCTTTGTTATGAATCATGTTGGAACACATACAATTCTGAACTTTTGAGCTTTATATTCTTCACCTCATGAAAATATAATCTTTCCCAAAGAAAACGGTAACTTAGAAAATAACTTTCAAATTTTAAATCAAATTCATTTATGGCTAATTAGTATTAAGGTGTGCATGATATCCTTCGTTGATGAGTTTCCCCTTCCTGATCGAATGACCCTAATACCTTCGGAGTTCTGGAGCCGCATGAATCTTAAAAAGAAAAACCACTAAAGGTCACTTCAGAGCATCGCGCTTCAGGCATTTCGATAAGTCTTAATGATAAAAAACTCTGAAACCTCGAAACCTGAAGGTATCTACTCTCGACTTTTCCTAAACCTTTTAAAGACACAAGTTGTATGACACATGTATCTTTTGATTCTTCCTTGACTTGACACATGGCACCCATTTCTGACATTTTTGTTTAAAGATTCATACGATTCCAAGTAACACGTGGCACCTCTCTTTCCTCGACATATCATCCATTATGACATCATTTGCAACACGTCACTATGAGAGATGACCCTTCAGGAATATAACAAAGAACTAATTCACAAATCACCGAAGCACCAAAATGTCGAAGTATTAACTTTGATTAATTAAGTTAATCATGGTCAAGAGATAATTAATGACTTTGCAGTTTGGAGTTCGGATGTTTATCATGTATCATATCTTAAAATCTCCGAAGTCCGAATTTTCGAAATGCTTAAAATTGAATATGATTAATTAAGACTTAAAATCAATTATCGGATAATTAATCACTTCATAGTTTCGAGTTTCAGGAATTCCCTCTCGAGATACATTAAAAGTTCCCGAAGTCCAAACTCCTAAAACACTTGAAGTTAACACACCTTTTTAAACATGATTAATTAAGGTTTTAAAAGAGATTATTCAAGGATTAACCTTCACAAATTCGAGATTCAAGAAATTCTCACTCTGTCTCATCTAAAACTCTCGAACACGAACCATCGAATATTAATTGCATTTATAACAAATTAACGGTAATGATTCAAATGCGGATTGCAGATCACCAAGTAGACATTTCCAATAAAGTTAATTAATTTTTCGTCAGTGAAGCTATACGAAAATCAATGTATCTTATTCGAATAAAATCACTTGGATTTCGAATTCATTTTCACCTTCTGCAATTAGCAAGCTTTTATAAATTTGAAAAGCTCACGGATTTTCTCTGCAACAGGTAACCTCACTCAATTTCTTAGAGATCATGGCACAACGAAAAATGATGAAGAAGCCTGATGCAGTTGGCGAGGATTCAAATCCAAATGCGGACATTCTGTCGGACACCATGCCGCGAGCCATAGACACTATTAAATCTTGGATGCAGGTGTTCGAGGTTCTAGAATGGGAAATCATAAACTGTCGAGAGGATTCCGGTGATGGAGAAGACGATACTTATGCAGCTAAACTCATACATATAGCGCAGTCGGAACTGCACAAAATAGCAGCATGGCCGAGACTCATGCCGTATAATGGCATGATAAGCTTGGCCTTGGAAAACATTAACGTCCAGACTAGGAGCATCATCAACCATCAAAAGGTTGTCGTTGGTTCATTCCAACCAGAACACCTCCAAGTAATGCATAATCTATCTCCCAATGTTAAATATAATTACAATGTTGCATTTATTTTGAAGTTTGAGCAAAAGGAATGCATCCAATACAACAAGAGTTATCCTAATATAATCAGGTCCTGGTAGGGGCACCCAGAGAAGTTCAGGGCTGACGCTCATGGTATGTATGACACAACATCATTGGACGCTCACATGATTTACGTAGCCATGATTCTTTGTAGATTGTTCGGGAAGAAGAGCCCTACTCATTTCCCGGTGGAATGGGTATCTATCATGCACGAGGTGGCCGAGGTATACACTTTTAATTGGGCCAAAATGTTGTCAGATAACTTGGCCAAAGGAATTACTGAATACAAAATAGAGAAATCAAAGGGGCAACCTGCCCCTTTCTATATGTCTACATATGTCATGGACGCCATTTGTTTCTTGACACCTTTTCCATTGATGAATTGGAGCTTGATCCCGACCAGTGTAGAGCCCATTCACTTCTACCATTCCAAGTTGTGGGAGGAAAAAGACAAATATTTCTTTTACGAAATCTGTCACAATGTACTGGTTCATGTTCATATAGCCATGTATGGTCACCCACCTCCTCGAATTTCAGACAGGATTATGGGAAACCTAGGTAAGCTAGAAGATTGGTTTATTGAAGAGAATTTCTCTTATATTAGGGTTTTCATATGCTCAGTTCCTCCCCATGCTCTCCCATGATTTTTACCAGATCGACTAGTATGCAGAGAAGTAGCCTACCAGGCAGTAACGGGAGGCATCAATAAAGAGTTGGAAGGCAGCGCAGAAAAAGGTATGGCCAACTTTCCCTATTCAGGTTGGCATGTTTTCATTGTTGGATTTCGGTCACTCTAAAGTGGAGGATACGGCTCTGGAAGGTGTCAAATTAGTTGACATCAAATTCAAAAGGCAAGACCCACACAAGATTGTGGAAAACCACCTGGCCCAATTCAACATGAAAAGATATGTGCATGAAAATTCCCCATATGATGAAATATTCAGGGGAGTTAGGTCTTATGAAGAGGTACATGACAGATTCCAAACCCTGCCTCCAGATCAACAAGCTGGTTTCCTCAGTTTCCAAAGGCACAAGTGAAACAGTCTGCCAAAGGTACTACAAGGAGAGTCGATAGTTGCTCCTCCCGCACAGGAATTTATGCCTACAAGTTCTGAACCAGAGCATTCTGGTAAACAAAAAGCTGAGAATACCCCAAAGAGCTCGAAGGTATGGACTCAACAATTAGAAGCATCATTATCAGACCAACTGAGCTCCCAGGATTTAGAACAAATCAAAGCTTACATGAAGTTGGGACCTGATATACCACCTTCGATGCCAGCCACCCCCGTTGGTACCTCGAATACAACAGAGAAACAACAATCAATGGAGATTGGTACTCCCATTGCATCATTGACGCCTCTACAATCCAGCCTCAGAAATCCTAATTCTAAAAATATTTTGGTAAGCGACCTTACTCCCATCTCACCCGAAGAGATGCCACCTTCGGATTTCTTCTTTAGTAAGAAAAGGAAGGCCATCGTGAAAAGAGAAGCACACCAAAAAGATGGAGTGATAACCATAATACAAAGAATGGTGTATGACGGGAATGATCAAGATGATACAAAATTCGCAAGGGAAGTTGTAGGCTCGTTAGGTGCTTTTCCCACGGTGAATCAATGGTTTATGGATAATTTGGCCGAACAACTAGGGAAGAAGTGTCTACTGGTAGAGCACTTGTAAGATCAGATACATGCCATGGAACAAACTATCGAGAACAAGATGAGCCAAGACTTTGAACAAATTAGGGCTTACGATCGGCTGTAAATCCAACAGCTTCAAGCCAACCTCGAGGAGCTCCATCGAAATTCACAGATCGACCAGGGATTGGTCACTCAACGTGATGAAATAATAGGGAAATTGCAAGATATATTAGACCTAACCAAAGGTACCTCAATATATATCTCATCCTTCTAGACTCAAGCACTGGAAATGGCCCAGCAGGATCTTTTTATGAAGGTTGATGCCATCCAGAAGTGCTACCAAGCAGTAGACCTTGCTCTGAAATATATATATATTAAGGAAAGAGAATCTTTCTCAACCCAAGATAGGTTTCAAGAAGCCATCATATTGGAACATAAAGATAATGTCCCTAATTTTCCTTGGCATTTTCCTTCTGAACAAATAAGAGATGATATGGCCCTGAAAGTGTGGGAAACAAATTTGGCAGAGAACAAGAGATTAGCCAGGGAGGTAAATGATGCTTGCCAAGAAGCGTTATCATCATTAGATAAAAGACTAATTGATTTTGAGGGAAGCAGTATCGCAGAGGCCCTAGGGAAAATCGATATCGAAATGAACCAACAGAACTCCAGAAAGAGCAAAGAGGAAACTCTGGCAACCATTCAAGAAATGAACTAGATTGATCTTCTTAAAATAAATAAATGGTTAGTGAACCCAAGTTCACAGTTCCAGGCCTTAGCTCAAGAGGTGAAAAGGATCCAGGAAAAGTTGCCTCGGGTAGAGATGAAGTTATTCACTTTCGAGTTAAATGAAACAATTGAGCCATCAAGGTTGGTGGTGGGATTTTTAGATAGATGCAACCAATGCATTGAACATGGAAAAGCAAGCACAGTTAGGAGCAAGTAAGAAAATGTTATTGCATTATTGAACATAGTTGAAGGGACAGATAACAACAAAACTAAAATGGCCAGGACAGTATGTTGAATTATTAAGAAGACCAGATGACAACTGTGTCCAGGCCAAAGGAATAAGGAAAATAAACATTTCTACCAGCAGACGAAGAGACAGAGGAGAATGCCAGCGGAGCTCATCAGATTTTACATTTTCTTGTCTTATTCAAATATATGTTATTTTTATTATGAGAAGTCCAATTGTTTGAGTTGTGACAATTTTTGTATAAATACATAGATTCAAGATCTATTCAAGGCTGCTTCTTGCCAGATGTAATAGAGAAAACTCTCATTTTTTAGTATTAACACAAGTGCAGACAGAGAATCCAAATTTTGTTCAGTTTGAGTTATGTGCTTCTTCTGTATTTCCATATCTCTAAATTTTCTTATGTAATTTCTTGATAAGTGATTGATTTCAATTTAGTATCACAACTACTGTAATCACATTATATCAACAATGCGTTAAGTAAGTAGTTTTTCCTTTGTATTTATTGTAAGTAATACAAGACCTGCAAGCTATTTGAATTACTGTATCTCATATCCTGTTCAAGGGTGCACTCTTTTCTTTCTTCTACTGCAAACAAGGTGAGATTCATTTTCCATTGATGTCTAGCTTTGTTTAACAATTTTGTAAGTTTCTCCCACACCATTTGATATCATAATTGTGACTCAGACAACGAAATACGGCCTCTGTACTGTCCTATTATTAATTTCATTTAAGGATTTTTTCTTATATAACTAAAGGTAGAAAAAACACTTTTTTAAAACATTATCTTTAAACTTTCCTGATGCCTAAAATTACTCTTTGAGCCTTAAGTTTAATCTCAAGAACAACATATTTTTGGCACCGTTGTCGGGGACGAAGAAACGAAGTTATTTTCCCTGGGAAAATGACAAGGTAAATTTCTATCTTTGATGGTAAACAAAGATTGAATACACAAGTAAGGATTATTTTTATCTTTCACTTGGTGACTCCATCGTAGACAAAACTGGCATTCGGTCGAAAGAATCCAGACGATAAGAAGACCACCCCAGTGTTAGATCTAGAAAAGTTGTTGAAACCAAAGGGATACCTCAAATATACTACTGCATCGGCAGGTAAAGTATATCAACCCAAAGTTACACAAGTTAATGCTAAGGTTAAGATTGAAGAACTAACCCATGGAGAGAGTTCTAAACAAGTACCCTCTGTAGAGGCGTCAACTAGTAAACCTGAGGCCAAGCTTGAGAATCCGGAGGTAATTGTTCCCGAGATAAAAGTTGATATTGACTTGAATGATACTCCTATCAGTCAGAACAAAAGATCACTTTCAATACCCATTGTTGTTGACACCCTGTCGATTCCATCCTTGCATGAAGTAAAGGTTTCAGTTTCCCGAAACTTTGAAGAATATATTTTATATCCTGATTCATCCCCTATCGCTT
>JASDQU010413944.1:0-10414 GCA_032191745.1 Picea mariana
CTGCTATATTATTCTTGTTCCTTTTTCTTTTGTTTTGATCTTTTTGATGCCTTGAAGGCCGCTTCTTCTACATCTGGATTTTCCTGCTCAGTTCTCATTTCATATGCTGTGAAGATTCCATGCAGTTCGTCCATGCTTATTGATTCCAGATCATATCTTTCTTCTCGTGCTGATATCTTAGGGTTGAATCTCATAGGAAGATATTTTAGTATCTTTTAAACAATTATAGATTCTTCAATTTCTTCTCCCAATCCAATGATTGCATTCATTGTTTCATCGACTCGTAAGAAGTAGGTTGTGATATCTTCATCTTCCTTCATTTTTAGTTGTTCGAACTGACCTTTGTAAGTCTGAAGCTTTTCTACTTTGACTTTTATATCTCCTTCATAAATATTTTGAAGCTTGTCCCAAATATCTTTAGCGGATTTACAGTGAGCAACATTGGTGAATACCGTATCACTGAGACCATTCAAAACTACATTTGTGGATTTGGAAATATTATCAAAGATTTTTACTTCTTTTTCATTTGTTTGTGGAACTAATGGTGCTATGTATCCATCTACAATTGATTGCCAAAATTGAAATCCCTATGCCTGTATATATGTCCTCATCCTTATTCTCCAAAAAACATACTTTTTTCCATCAAACTGTGGTATTCCATTTTTATATGAGTTGGTACTCTCCATGATCTACCTTTCAGTGGTTAAACTGATTTTTGAAGGAACCTTCTCTGATAACAATTGTTGGATTACTGAGAGGGGGGGTGAATCAATAATAGAGCAATATAATCCTTTTTGACCATATAATCCAAGTGTTATATCAATGAAGCATTATCATCCAATAACTATAGAGTAAATAACCAATGAACAAATGAAAAAAAATACACATACAGAGTACACCAGTGTTTTACGTGGAAACCCAAATCGGGAGAAAACCACAGAATGTGTTTTCTTATATGTCTTGAAGAATTACATTCATTGGAAGCACCAACTTCCTTTGTTTTCTAGCTGCAACTAGAAGGAGGCTCCAAACCCCTAGGTTCTCAGGCTACAAACTGAGGGAAGATCCAACTCCCCATTTCTCTGGCTACAACCAGAAGGAGGCTACAACCCCCTATGTTCTCCGGCTACAACCAGAAGGTGGCTACAACCACCTGTCATTGCCTCGTCCTGCCACCCTGAAGTAGAAGTAGAATGATGGAACCATTGTCAACCTGTCACTATGAGATATATCGTTGTAAACCTGTAGAAATAAATATGAACCATGCATCAACCATGCATCAACATGTACCTCAACCCGTAATCAAAATGTACCATAAACAAGTGCATCAACCATGCACCAACCTGTACAAAATAACTTGTAATCAACATGTACCATAAACAAGCGCATCCAACCATGTACCAAGTATGTACTAATCATGTGTCAACTACTCATCAATATGTACCAAAATCATCAACTATACACCTCATGTATGTGCCAACTCATCAACTACCTGTCTCAACCATGTACTCAACATGTACCTCAACCAAAATCCCTCATCAATTTCATCATCCAAATCTGATTTGTATCTCTATAATAGACCTAGTGTATATGATCACATTCCTACAAACCTTCCTTAACTTCAACAACAAGAGACTAGCATTTTCATCAAACTTTTATTTAGTCTCACATGCCTAGTTTTGGATTAGTCAACAACCCTAACTTGAAGTAATCATAACTTTGTACCTGTAATGTATAAAGATTTGAAACTATTACAATATGTTCTTCAGTGTGTTTTATGCAATTAATCTAGGTTTCACTACTTGGAACCTCTCAGAAAATGAGTTATAGCAAAAATGACATACCTTATTGAATTCTGGCTTATTCTAGAGAGCGACCTTGTAGAGCGTGCCCCACATAGAATATTTGTTGAATTGATCTGAAATTGTTACAAAGAAAACTAAATATTGTAACCTCCAAAACATTTGGTTTCACTAAATTTGGATCTGTTATGAAGAAGTTATGACGTTTTTACCCAAAACACTTGTTTTTGACTAGTTTCGAGACTAGCCACAAACCCTATTTTCCACGGAGTGTAACTCCAAAAATACAGTGACCCACAAGCTGAATTTTTTACCACAGATACTTGGATATGTTTTCTCAATGGAATAGTAATTTCACAGTCTGAATCATTATAGAAAAACTGTTATAGCAAAAATGGTGAGATGACCTGTAAATAACATACCTTAGAAAACACCATCAAGAGAATTTATCCTTCCTTGCATTTAGGCATTCTTTTCTTCATCTTCCCTCATAATTTCAGCTTATATATCCTTGGTTACCTCAGAAACCTATAGATATTCAATATTCTCAAGTGTGATTAAAATGAGAGAGCCTTGCCTCTTATTTATACTCTCCAAGTAGCTTGCTTAAAAACATCGTCTAGGTCACTTGGCCCCACTTTCCTTATTTTAGGGTTAACCCACTTCTAATTTCTCCATTAAATTTATTATTGAAATAATTTATTTTGTATTCACTTTGAATTATAATACACTCACTACTTCACTTTATTATTTACCTTTTAAAATCTTTTAAACCACTTTTACTACTTTGACCTTTTGGGGCTTCTAGATGACATATGAGGGTCCTCCAACTTTGTCAGGCCATAACTCTCAAACCATGAGGAGTTATGTGACATTCCACATACCACCAGAAATGGAATGACAAGAACTATCCATATAGGATAGTTTACCTGACAAATTAATTGTCCTTCATCTCATTATTCCAAAATTAATCATGGGTTCTCTTACTCCACAAAGAATCTTCCCATGAGGGATTTCACCATAAGGGCACCACTTTGGAGTTCATCCATCTTTACTTATTATCAACCAAGACAAGACAATAATGATTCATCTTTACATCAAACAATATTGGGTCCATTACCCAAACCTTTGTGTTGCAGGGCTTTATTTAAGGGTTGACATCAATCACAACCAACCTTAATCAATAATGATCACATCTTAGATCTCACACAACTAGGTTTGATGAATATTATATTAATTTTGAATAAATAACATGAATGTTGTACCATTTATTCATTTAGTAGACTCACGTATTGTCACTCCATTTTTTGCAAGGCACATATACATAGTGGTTTCCACAAAAAGTAATCAATGGGGTACTAAATACTAGTTGGCATATTTCCTAGAGGGAAAGTAGACCCTTATGATCTCATTAACATACTTAGAATAAAAACAATGCATAACACATTATGTCGTTGATACAAGATTGAGTATGGTTATTATTATGACACACACATACACATATTTTTCATGTATTGCATAACACCCTTTGCAGAAATGCTCAGCTATATTTTGACTGACATCATCTAGAGACTTTATTCATAGAATATGATGTATAAGGATAGAGGATTGTACATTCTATCTAAAAATTTCTTAGATGAGAGATTCCCTAGGTGCAGTGTAATGGAATTACTTAGAAATTGTATCCATGTGAGTGATAATTATGAATTTGGAAGGAAGGCGGTTGACTTGCAAAGATTTACATATGTCACGTATGATATTGACAAAGGACATGAAAGAAAATATATACAATTGGTGACGTCCCAGGTGTGAATACATGACTTGATCAAGGACTTCTAAAAGGTCCAACAATATGTTGAGCATGTTCATGTGGCTCGATGGAAGGAGGATAATTTTAGAATATGGAGGGATACATTTCCCATTGGTATTATTTTATCAGTGATTGATTTTGCTGAGAAATACACCGTTCAGCCACAACATGAGAATGAAATTCAATATTATCACTAAGAGAAGGTAAACATATTGGATCATATTACATACAAGGATGGGCCATATAGAAATATAGAAAACAAATCTCTATTGAATGAGTATCACTTATACATAAGTGATGATCGGTGCCATGAATTAACTTATGCACATCATTTATTTCAGTTGTTCTATGATCCCTTGAATTAAAAGAACATATAGATGGATCAACATTGGATTTGGTGAGATGGTTGTGCAACCGAATTAAAAAATTCTTGTGTATTTATATGGTTTTGTATGTTGCATCAAAAAAACAAGGTACCACATATTTGGAACTATTTTGATATTGGGCATGAGAAAGGGGAGCATTATGGAGAAACTGTGTGGATCAAAATTGTGTTACTCAAGAAATAAATAATGCTCACAACTATTTCCTTCCTTAGATATGCCAAATCCATTCTTGAATGGTGTTCAGTAATGATAGAGGGAAAAAGAAGTCAAGATGATTGATCACCTGGTAAAGGAAATGTACATAGATATTTTTGGGATACAGTCGATGTAGATCGATCATGTTCATATGAATGAAAAAAAATCCAGGGAACTTGTGGATTTCATTCAATTCAAACATAAGACAACACAATAGTTGAAAGACCGACAATAAAACTCTATTTCTTATATGGTCCATGTAGTAGTAATGAATGTGATGTTTGTGAATCCACAGACTAGGGTGATAGATGTTATTGTGTATCACTCCTCATTGGTTAACATATAACTATGGAATTATTCCTCCTAGAAGCGGAATAATCCAATATTTCAAAAAATTATGATCACATCTTAGATCTCGCACAATTAGGTTTGGTGAATATTCTATTAATTTTGAATAACTAACATGAATGTTGTACCCTTTGCTCATTTAGTATACTCACGTATTGTCACTCCATTTTTTGCAAGGCACATATACATAGTGGTTTCCATAAAAGGTAATGAATGGGGTACTAAATATTAGTTGACACATTTATTAGAGGGATAACATACCCTTATGCTCTCATTAACATACTTCGAATAAACATAATGCATAACACATGTTGTTGTTGATACCAGATTGGGTATGATTATTATTATGACACACACATACACCCTTTTGCAGAAATGCTCAACTGTATTTCCACTGACATCATCTAGAGACTTTATTCATAGAATCTTGTGTATAAGGCTAGAGGGTTGTACATTATATATATAAATTTCTTAGATGGGAGATTCCCTAGGTGCGACAGAATGGAATTACTGAGAAACTGCATTCATGTGAGCGATAATTATGAACTCAGAGGGAAGGTGATTGACTTGCAAAGATTTACATATGTCACGTGTGATATAGATAAAGGGCGTGAAAGAAAAAATATACAATTGGTGACTTCCCAGGTGCGAGTACGTGACTTGATCAAGGAATTATAAAGGTCCAACAATATGTTGAGCATGTCCATGTGGCTCGATGGAAGGAGGAAAATTTTATAATATGGAGAGATACATTTCCCATTGTTACTATTTTATCAGTGGTTGCTTTTGTTGAGAAATATGCTAGAAAATAATAGGTTTTCTCATTCAACCATATACAATATAACAATATTGTCACCCAACCATAGGTCGAATCCACCCTCGAGCACCTTAAGCTTGACAAAGAGAATAATTTTGGAAGCAAACCCCAGATACCAAATCTAGTAAAGGTAGCATACCACTCTCCAGATCTAGTGTACCAAGAGGAAAGTCTAAACCATAACCAAGAGAAAGTCAAATCCTAAAACTGAAAATATTAGTTGAAGTAGTTGCAGCTGCAACTACTCTCCAAACTTGTGCACTTACTAAATTTACGTAGTTGTGAGTTGTGTGTGTACAAATGAGCTCTGTCATTCTGTATTTATACTGCTCTTTCTTAGGTTTCTCGGCCAAATTATTTTTATGGAGGCTAAAGACTCAATATTAAATTAGTTTCTTTAGCCGACTTATCTTCTAAACTTATATCTAATGCTTTAGGATTTCTTCTTTCTTCCAAAAATATTCTATCATTGTCAGAGTTACACGTGGAGGTTAATAACCCCCACAACTACCATAATATCAACACTCCCTCCTAGCTAGGGAGGTATTGAAGCCAATGGTCTTGAGCACAAACATACCATTCAACTGGTAGCATCATCATATCCACTCAGACTATATCATGATTAAATCATGAGCACCATCATCACTATCAGTATCATCTGACAACATCAACTGCATCATCTCATTAATACATAATGCATATGAGTAATGAGGCATGATGTTGGATAGGTCACTCACTCCACATAGTGATATATGAACCATTATTCTAATCTAGACATATGTCCTAGAAGAATAACTATTCCAATAGATGTTGGAAGCCACACCATGCACTACAAGGACAATTATACTAATCTAGACATATGTCCTAGAAGAATAAATGTCCTAGACCATTTTCTACCTAAAGAATTTATGTCCACCAGCACAATAACTATCCATATAGATGATAATCATTTCCAACACTACTCATAGTCTTCATGGTAATCAAAACAATACCATTCAATAGAACACAACTGTGTCAATCCATAGTAGTACACAATTACTATCCAGTGGTACAAAACCACACCAAGTAGCACACAGCTACTTAATTAGTGATGCATAGTCACAACCAATGGAACATATCCACCAAAGTAGCATACATCTACTTTCTAGAGACATACAATATCCACATAAATCATATCATTTGATATCAACCTGCATAAAAAAATATCACGATTTAAACTAAGTCATTTGGGCCATTTTTTCACTCATATCTGTGATATCTGGAAGAGCATATGCCCTTAGAAAGTAAAACATTAGCCATGGGATATCTTGACTATTATTCTCAAGCATACAAGAATATTTGTCCCTGATTTTTGTGCCTGGACCATTCACCTAACTGGGCCATTCCTCCAATACTAACCATAGTGAGACCTGAAGAGAACGAGTCTACCCTAGGGAATGCTTGTTCCTGATTGCCGAACATGAACCATTCACCTAACTGGGTCATTATTTCGACACTAATAATAGTGCAACCTGGAGAGAATGAGTCTACCCTAGGGAATGACTATCTGAACCATTTCCTGAGGAAATGACTCTCCTACACCAACCTCCAAAACAGACCATTCTTTGAAACTTCTCACAATTGTGAACTTCTAAAGAATGACTATCCGACGAGGTAGACCATTCTACTTGACCACCACTCAAAGTGTCTGCCAAGAAGAATGACTATCCTAGACCATTCCCCCAAACTGGCCACAAGGGGAATCATTTTCTATGGTACATCAACAATCTATCGAACCATTTTCATTACAAAAATGATTTTCCGATACGGACCATTTTCTGAACTAGAAAACTCATGTCCATAAAAAATCTCAAACCACTTTCCGAATTGGAAAGGAACTGCTCATCCTGGACCATTTTTCAAACTAAAAAATGACTTTCCATAAATCAATAACACATCAATGCTCCCTCCCAACCTGGGAGTAATCTCTTCTTTTTTCAATAACGAAGTCATCTCCATGATCCCCAAGTTGTTTCTTAAGTACACAAACGTTTCATCTTGGATAGAGGCTTTACCAAAATATCTTCTATATACTCATCTATGGAGATAAATTGGAGAACCACTTCTCTTTTATGGACTTCATTACGAAGAATATAATGTTTGATCTCAATGTACTTCGGTCTGTCATGGAACATTGATTTTCTATGAAGGATTCATATAGCTTTGATCATTACAATAAATCATGGTCGATTTCAACACTTCTATTTCCTACTAGATCATGATGTCATGGAAATTATCAAACTGCAACATATCCAAGTATCACTTCTTCTATTATCATGAGAGTTTTCCATGAATTAGCAATCCATCATCCCAAACTTCTAAGTAATTTTTCTGATACACTATCTCTTTCATAGAAATTTTTCACCACGCTTCTATTGTATATGAGATATTATGCATCAAGTTGTTTGAATCCATACAAGGTCTTCTTATATCTGCATACATGGGTCTATTTCTGGTATGAACTTCTTTCTCACTTTATTTATTAGGAACAATAGTCTTTTACACGTAAATTCAAATCCATGGATACTACAAGAGGTATATCTGGAACAAGTTGTGGTCATATTTGTTATAGCAAGATTTGCCTCACCATTGTTATCTTGCATAGAGGGCCTTTTTCCATTTCCCTATGCAGACTTGTCATCCTTTTTTATGAATCCAGAGCCAAAAATATACATTTTTCCACAAATATGCTCCGTATGATCTATGCAAGATGCGTATACGTTGTCTGCTCCACTATATCCCATGTACATCATGATTTGTGCCAAAAAATACAAAATGAGGTCAGGTTTCCATGTAAGGACAAAATATCTCTGATCCTTGGCCTTCCACTTACTGGAAATGTTCCGACTCGGCCCTTCAATTGCATTTTGAAGGCTATAAAACCACAATTCCGAGCTATGGAAAAGAGGAGAAAGCATTCAACTTTGAGAGAAAAGTTACTCTGGAGAAATTACTTCATATTGAGTCTGCATCCCTTTGTCCCTCAAGTATGAACTCAATGTTCAGCCCCCAAGCTCTTTCCCTATTGTTGAGAGAACCTCATTGACTCTCTCGTATGAGATTTCCTTTGGTGGAGGATTGAAGTGGTGGAGGCCCAGTTGGAAGGAACTTGGTTTTTGGTTTCGAACCGTGCCAACACGAAAGTCTGTAATGTTGTCACTTCCGCTGATTAATTACTAATAGAAATACTCCTTTCCCATCCTATTGGTATATTGAAAATGTATGATTATTATCCATGGGCATGTTTGTAATGTTTATTGGTGGATTATTCTATCTAATGTGTTAATCCCATTATATCATCACTATATTCTTTCTTTGCTCATTTGTTAAGAACTTATTGCAGGTATAAAGATTTGGGTCGAAGTGCTCAATGGTGGAACATCATCAAACGTTGGATCGAGGTAGGCCTCTTTCTTATCTTGCACATTAGTTTATATAGAATATGTTGGAATTGAGTTGATTTCTACAGTCATACCTATCTGTTGTGGTTTACCCTTGGCCATAGAGAGTTTTTCTCTCATAACAGAATTGGTGACTCCACTGGGGAAGATCTTCCTTCTAAGAGTTGAAGTACTTTTTCTTCTTACATTGCTCTTTTTCCTTTGTGTTTCTTGTCGTATCACTGCTTGACGGATTCTGTTCACTCTAGGTTTGAGTTTCCAGCTTTCTTGCCTTTGCCTAGCCTTGTTTTGAATCCTATATGCTCCTTTTTCCCTAACAGTCACATATACCCATTTTTTCTCTCACTGCAAGATGCGTATATACGCCTTGTTCTCCTGAACAGTCGCATATACCACTTCCCTTTGCTTGTTTGCTTGGTTTAGTGATTGTTGGGTGACATTTGATGTGTGATGAGTCTTCTTAGGTCTCTATAGTGCCTGTTAAGCTTCTCTGGGTTGACAGGAAGCCTGTTGGGAGTTCAATTTATGGGCGTCATCTTTCTCATTGTTTTTCATCCTTGTTTGTCCTTGAATCCTAGGTCGTTGGCTTGCCTGCTTGGTATTATGCTTGAGTTATTGCATTTATACACAGTAGAATTATTTATATCAGGTTTCTTCTCAGTCCATGCATTTTCTCTTTAATATATTGAAAATACAAAAATATAGGAATTTTTCATTGGTTAACATTTTTGTCTTTGAACCTTTATCATTAGTTTAGTACATTTAGCAAAATATTGCATTTTATTTCTGAATTGTAGAGTTGAAATTGAAAATTGCACTATTTTTATTCGCATACCATTCATTGAAAAGATAAAGATAGACTTTGCATTATATTCATATTTATCTTCTTGTAGAGTCATAACATCATGAGTTTCGCTTCCATACCCTTTTGAGTAAGCACATCCAATAAAATTTACGCTTTAAACTAAAATTGATTAGACACGATTTTATTTTTAGGGTGCACAAACTAGTCTAGGATTTAGTGCCTTGGGATAGGATTTTGTGAGTAAACTTCTCCAAGGAAATTAAATCAACATATGTGTCTAAGATAGGGAGGCGAGAATTCCATTGTATAATTGGTAATATTAGGAGGTTCCGCTCACACTGGAGTTAATCACGAGGTCGCGTGAAGTTAGTTGAAGGGATAATCCCTGGATACTCACCTAGCATTAGATATATTTCTGTGGATTTATTTATATTTGGGGATCTTGCTAGTGCCCATGCCTCTATGAGAGGCAGTGCTTTCAATGTTTCAGGATTTTCTACCCTGCCCATACGGTGATATAGACTTACAACTGCTCGCCTATGCATTGGTTATACAGTGGTTTATTAGTTTCTTGACTTAGGTATCTCATAGGTTGCTTGCAGGGGTTATTCTTCTTGTATCCTGGGTCAGATAGAGGTTAGACAACACATAACCTTTATGGAGGATTACCTCTCCGAGGGGATCTGACTAACTGGTTGTTAATCCCATGAGGGCCTCTATAATTTATTTTGTTACCTCCAAACTTTAGCATGGAGTCTTAGTTCATTCTTTGACGAGACATACCTTCTTTAGTGAGGGAGGCCCCTCAGCC
>JASDQU010413946.1:0-10383 GCA_032191745.1 Picea mariana
TATTACCCCTAGGATCGTATGACCTGTTGATTGGTATGGACTGGCTAGCCACATATAAATCTAGACTAGACTGTTACCATAAAACCTTAGAATGTGTAAGTGAAGAAGGAAGAAGGATAACCCTTCAAGGGATCCAAAAACCTGTCTCGGTGAGATGAATATCAGCTCTTCAAATGAGAAAGTATTGCAGAAAGGGATGTCCACTATATGCGATACAGGTGTTGGAATCAGTTGAAGATGACAAACCAAGCCTCGAAGACCACCCCACACTAGGAGAATATAGAGATGTGTTTCCAGAAGAGGTACCGGGTTTACCTCCGAGAAGGGACATTGACTTCTCAATTGAACTTGCACTTCTCAAAGATTGACTTGAGATCTGGATACCATCAAGTCTGAATCAAGGTTGAAGACATCCACAAAACTGCCTTCAGGACGAGATATGGTCACTATGAGTTTGTGGTAGTACCATTTGGATTAACCAATGCCCCTGCCACTTTTTAATGTGCTTGATGAACAATGTGCTTAGCAAATTCCTAGACAAATTTGTACTGGTTTTTATTGACGATATATTAATTTACTCCAAGAATAGAGAGGAACATGAGGAANNGAACATCTTAGACTTGTGCTTCAAGTGCTAAGAGAACATCAACTCTATGCCAAATTTAGCAAGTGTGACTTTTTCCAGAAGAAAATACACTACTTGGGCCATGTCATATCTGAAGAAGGAGTAGCAGTAGACCCTGAAAAGATCAGGTCTATCATGGAGTGGCCTACCCCAAAGGATGTTTCAGATATCAGATCCTTTATGGCCTTAGCAGGATACTATAGGAGGTTTATAAAAGTATTCTCCAAGATTGGCTATCCAATCACTGCCCTCTAGAAGAAGGGAGTTAAATTCCTTTGGACCCTAAAATGCGAAGAAAGGTTTCAGTCCCTAAAACATCTACTGACCCACGCACCCGTGTTGAAGATTGTCTATCCCGAATTTGACTTCCTAGTGTGCACATATGCCTGGAAGGAAGGGCTCGAAGGAATCCTTATGCAAGAAGGAAATGTAGTCTGCTATGAATCCTGAAAATTGAAAGAGCACGAAGTCAACTATGTGACCCATGATTTAGAGCTGGCTGCCATAGTGCGCGCCTTAAAAATGTGGAGGCATTATCTCCTGGGAAGGAAATTTGTACTTATGACAGACCATTGTGGATTGCGATATCTGTTTGACCAACCAAAACTCAATGTTAGACAAGCTAGGTGGATGGCCCCCCTTAGCGAGTTTGATTTTAAAGTCAAACATATTAAAGGAAAGAAAAATAAGGTGGTCGATGCCCTTAGCAGAAGTATGAAAACAATTCACCTGGCAGCAATGAGCACCTGCGAGACGAATGTCAAAGAAAGAGTATGAAGGATACCAGATGATAGAACCCACAGGGATAAAGTATGACCAAGAATAAGTATGAATGGATGCATGCCTATACTTATATATGACCATAATCGGTTTATGTATATAATGAATAAGTTCAGAATAGGAGTCTGTTCTCTTGAGAGTTGTCCCATCTACTTGACTTTCACTCTGTTCTAGTTTAATTTCCCAAAGGCACCTTTTTTCGGGAAGTTTCCTCGCATTCCAGAGCCAGAGTTTGTTCCTTGAAAAGAATACCGTTATAGTAAACCCACGAGTTTACTTTACCTCTATCACAGAGTTCATATCTCGGTGAATTAGGAAGGCTTTTCATTGAGGTCACCAAGCCAAGGGATAATTACCCGAGAACCCTCTAAAGGACCATGTGATCTAAGTTTGGAAACCTTGCAAAAAAAAGAGTAGTTCTCTCAGGTTTAAAAGTCATGGGAGTTCAAAGCTTCGAGAGGTTGAATCTCATGATTCAAACTCAGAAAGGACAGCAAGTCCAGTTATCGAAAGAGAATACCCCATCATTTGGTAGACGAATGGTCAGAATCCTTTTGGAAATACCCCGAATTGGTTTAGCATGAATAGGTTTTGACGTTTCGGCACCCAGAAAACCAAAGGGCGAGACCCCTCATTTTCGCAAGTCACAAAATACTAATATAAGAAACCCCAAATCGGTTTAGCGTGAATAAGTTTCGGTGTTTCAACACCCTAGAAACCAAAGGGCAAGACCCCTCGTTTTCGCAAGTCGCAAAATATCGGTATACGAAACCCTGAATTGGTTTAGCGTGAATAAGTTTCGGCATTTCAGCACCTAGGAAACCAAAGGGTGAGACCCCTCGTTTTCGCAACTCGCGATATCCCGGTATACGAAACCTCGAATCAGTTTAGCGTGAATAAGTTTCAGCGTTTCGGTACCCGGGAAACCAAAGGTCAAGACCCCTCGTCTTCGCAAGTCGCAAAATCCCGGTATATGAAACCCCGACGCACTCTATGGATGAGTCGGTTTAGTGTGAATAAGTTTCGATGTTTCAGCACCTGGTAAACCAAAGGGAAATACCCCTCATTTTATAGAGTCATGAAATCCTGGTATACGAAACCTCGAATCAGTTTAGTGTGAATACATTTCGGTGTTTCGTCACCCGGAAAACCAAAGGGAGAGACCCCTCGTCTTCACAAGTCATGAAATCCTAGTATACGAAACCCCGACGTGCTCTGTGGAGGAGCCGGTTTAGTGTGAATAATTTTCGGGTTTTCGTCACCCAGGAAAACAAAGGGAAAGACCCCTTGTTTTTGCAAGTCACGAAATCCCTATATACGAAACCACGAATCGGTTTAGTGTGAATAAGTTTCGGCGTTTCGACACCCAGGAAACCAAAGGGCAAGACCCCTCATTTTCGAAAGTCATGAAATCCAGGTATACGAAACCCTAAATCGGTTTAGCGTGAATAAGTTTCGGCATTTCAGCACCCGGGAAACTAGAGGGAAATACCCCTCGTCTTTACAAGTCACGAAATACCAGTATACGAAACCCCGATGCGCTCTGTGGATAAGCCCTAGGTCACAGGATAGGGTCATGTGGTAGAAGGTGGGCGCTAGTAGTTAATCAAGGGTCTAAACTCGAGAATCGACATTTCGGGTCTCGAAAGAATCTAAACTGTCCATTTGTAGAGGACGTGTGGCGAAGATATAAATCCGTCGGGGTTCTAGAGATCAGGGAAATAGGAGTGAAGACACTGCCAAAATCCCAAAAGGTAGAATACCGAGATTTAATCCGGGCCATTGATCAAGTCGACGATCTGGACCATAGACCCGGATGATACTGGGATTTTGGGTTTCGGGGATTGAAGGAACAAGGGTTCCTTGCAATAGGAATCTCGAAAGTCGAGTTCTGGTAGTGCCATTTGGTGTTAACGTGTGCTCACTGAGGTGGTCGCATGGAGTAGGAAAAAGGGGGGCCAAGAAGATCATTAACCCCATTTCGAGTTTCGGCATTTCAAGGGATAGGGAGCCGGGGAGAGCTCGCACACAGAAATCCTGAAACATGAAAGATGGAAGAACCTTTTTGGTAAGGCATGTAGTCATATCCAATGATCACATGGAGGAGGATAAGGGAAGGGATGGTCTGCGATAGGCACCATAGAAATAAGGGGATTCTGTCCCTCGAAGAAAAGACGTAAAATCTAGGTTGCCGTAGTGGGTGTGTGACAATGGGAGTTTGAGGTTTTCCCCTAGAGAGGGTGTTGGTTGTATGGGACTTATGGTGTGAGCTATATCTAAAGAAATACAACACTGATATGTTGGTATTATTCATTGGTTCATCTTGTTGGTTCAAGTGTTGAGACATAGTTTGTATTTCTTGGTACATGGTTGAGGGTTTTGGTTGTGAAGGTGTTGGTATGGTGTGAGGTTGCATATCAATAAGAGTTTAATTTCAAGTTCATGTGAGGATTATTACACATTTTCATGATTACACACACATATATGGCACATGACTAGAGAGAAATAGATGCAATTGGTTAATGGATGTATAAGATTATGTATGCACAAGCAAAAACTATAGATAAGACACAATGACATGTTGTTGGTTGATTTGACAGAGGAAAAAAAGTGTTTGAAGTTTTAGAAAAGATGAAAACCCTATCTTTCAAAAAGTGTACGCATGTTGCAGTATAGACAAGGCACATACATATGTGAGCTGCAACATATACAAGTCACGTTCCTGTTGGGTTTTGTTGGTATAGGCTAAGTATAGATACAGTTTGGTTACATCTCATTGGAACATGTTGGTTACAGGTTGTTGGTACAGGTTGGTACATGTTTACAATGATATATCTCACAGTGACAATGTGGCAAGGGTTTCATCATTTGAAACTTATATTTTAGGGTGGTAGGATGGGGTAAGGATAGGTGGTTGTAGCAACCTTTCGGTGGTAGCCGGAGAACATAGGGAGTTGTAGCCTCTTTCTGGTTCTAGCTAGAGAATTGGGGATTTGGAGCTTCCCTCAGGATGTAGCCTGAAAATATAGGGTGTCAGAGCCTCCTTCCAGTTGTAGCTGGAGAACAAAGGAAGTTGGTGTTTCCAATGAATTTAATTATTAAATACATATAAGAAAAATAATTACATGTTTTTTTCCCGCATTGGGTTTCCACATAAAAATATTGGTGTAATGTGTATATGTATGATTATTTTTTGTTCATGGCTTATTTACTCTGCACTTGTTGAATGATAATGGTATATTGATCATAAAGATAAATAACACTTGCATACTGTGGTTAAATGGATTAAATTTATCTATTACTGATTCACCCCCCTCCCAGTTATCCAAAAATTGGTATTAGAGTAAGTTCCTTCAGAAATCGGTTTAACCACTAGAAGGTAGATCATGGAGAGAAACAATATGTATAAAAATGGAATACCATAGTTTGACTGACAAAACTATGCATTCTAGAGTAGAAGGATGAAAACATATATACAGGCTCAAGGATTTGAGGTTTTGCAATTAGTAGTAGATGGATACAAAGAACCTGTCGTTCCTGCAACAAATGAAAATGGAAGGAATCTCAATCTAAATAATTCAAAATACAGAAAAGTTATCCTGAATGGTCTGGTTTATTCGGTATATGTAAAAGTTATGAATTGCAAGTCAGCCAAGGAGATTTGAGATAAACTTCACAATTTTTATGAAGGAGACACAAAATTCAAGGCAATAAAACTTCAAACTTACAGAGGTCAATTTTAACAATTGAAGATGAAAGAATATGAAAATATTGCAGCCTACTTTTTATGAGTTGATGAAATAGTGAATGCAATTAGAGGCTTGGTAGAAGAATTTAATGAATCTATAATTGTTCAAAAAGTGCTAATATCTCTTCCAATGAGATTTGATCCTAAGATCTCAGCACTAGAAGAAAGAACATATTTGGACTCGATATGCATGGCTGAGCTACATGGAATATTCACAGCCTATGAAATGAGAACCAAATAGGAGAATCCATTCACTAAAGAAGAAACATTCAAAGCATCTAGGAAGTCAAAGAAAAAGGGTAAGCAAAAGGTAAAGTCAGATAGCAACAATAGTGACATCTCAGAAGATGATGAAGAAGTAGCCAACTTTCTCAGAATATTGAAAAAGGGAACCAATGACAAATACAGAGGTAATCTTCCATTGATTTTTTTTAATTGTGATGGTATTGGTCATTTTGATAACATATGTCCCCATAATAAAAAGAAAATAAATGAAGAAAATGATTGAAATAAAAAACAAACATATAAAGGAAAAAGAACCAAAAATAAAATTTTCAAGAAAATCCTTTGCACAAAAGAAGACATCACCTCATTAGATGAAGATGAAGACAGTGAAAATGAGAAAGAAAGGGTTCTATTCATGGAAATAGAAAATTTCAATGAATAAGGCATCGAAGAAGAATATGAATAGGTAAACACTGAGTACAAAGAAGAACTGTTGAGTGCTATAGCAGTTATAAAAAGAGAAAAGAAGAAAAACAAGTCACTGTAGGAAGAACTAAAAAGAAAAGAGTAAACTCAAAATTACAACTCTGAGGAACTAGAGCAGATGATCACTAAATTAAAAATTCAAGTTGAAGAAGACAAAAGAATTGAATAAGAAGTCAAAGAATGGTTAGAAGAAAAAGATAGGATCATTGGAAATTTGGAAGTAGAGATTTTCACATTGCGAAAATATATTCAAAAGAAAAGCATGCAAAAAAACTCAAAGGTTTTGGATGATATTATTAGTTGTTAAAGGCAAAATCATGACAAGTCTGAACTTGGATACAATCAGACAGAAAAGGTATCAAGCTCCAAAAAAATAGATCAAGAAACACAACCAAGAAGCTATGCATATACAATCATAGGAGACAACAAGTTTTACAAGGAAGATCACATGGACACTCCTCCACCCAAGAGATTCAAATGTCAGAATTAACAATAGTTAGAAACAAGCATGCCTCAAGAAGAGGAAGGATTCAGAAGAGTAACTCATTTCAGAATATCTTCAACTCCCAGGTATCAAACTATCTTCTTTGTTTTATGTTATGGATGTAATAATTTGGACATAAGGCTATAAATTGCAGAGCTAATAGAACAAACAAAAACAACTTTGAAAGTCATGCAAAGAATGGTTATCCAAGAAGGCCCAGTGAAACACAAAGAAGAAGCTTCAACATGTTTGAATCCTTGAGCACTGAAGTGGAATGATACAAGTGCAACAACTTTGGGCACATGGCCAATCACAAAAAGGAACCTCATCAAATAATATGGATTAGAAAACAAAATCAATATAACAATGAAGAATGCATACTCACTCTACAAGATAAACAAAAGAAACATGGTTGGTATGTTGATAGTGACTGCTCAAAGCACATGAAAGGTGATGAGGACATGTTTCTAGCCTTGAGAAAGGAAAGAGATGGATCAGTATCCTTTGGAAACAATGACTCAACTAGAATCATTGGAAGAGGAATAGTCAAAATTGAAAACAAGGATACGAAGGCAGAAAATGTTCTACTAGTGGAAGATATGAAACATAATCTTCTAAGTGTAATTTAGATGTGTGATAAAGTCCACAAAATTGTGTTTGATTCATAGAAGTGAGAGATAAGAAAAACAGGTTTAGGCAGATTGGTTGCAACAACTATAAGAACTTCAAGCAACATATATGTATTAAGTGAAATTGGAAATTAAAAGTGTTTTCTAAGAAAGGAAGATGAAGTTTGGCTATGGCACAAAAGAATGGGTCACACAAACTTTGATAACCTCGTCAAAGTCAGAAAAAAGGAAGTAGTTAGAGAAATTCCCTAGATCTCAAAGCCAACCAACACATTATGCAAACATTGTCAACAAGGAAAGAAAACAAATACCAAGTTCAAATCAAAGGAATACTCCACAACAAGACCATTGGAAATTGTGCATATTGATCTAGTTGGACCAACTAGAACCAATGGTTTAAAATGTGAGAAATATTTTATGTTATTGGTTGATGATTATACAAGGATGACTACGGTTTGTTTTCTCAAAAAGAATTCAGAATCTTTTGAAAACTTCAAGATATACAAGGAAATGGTTGAAAATGAAATGGATTCAAAAATAAAATGTTTGAGATTTGATAATGGAGGAGAGTTTACTTTAAAGCAATTTATGGATTTATGCACCAAGCATGGAATAAAAATACAATTCTCCATTGTTAGGACACCTCAATAGAATGGAGTTGTCGAAAGGAAGAACATGATAGTACAAGAAATGGGTCGAACAATGTTAATGTATTCCAAGTTTATAGATGTCTTTTGGGCACATGCAATGCATACAATGTTGGCATGTTTTGCAGGAAAGAGCGTTCTTGTCATTGATGGAAAGAACAGAAGGTGGAGAAGAAGGAAGCATAAGCTCAGGAGGAGGAGAGAACAACAAGTAGAGATCACAAATCAGAAAGGAAAGTGCAGTACAGAAGCGACTAGATATTAAAGCTTAGAAGAGATGGCACGATAAAACTCAAATCAAATCAAGACCATCATATCCACAAGCCAGATCAACAGCAGGGATGAATTGCGGGGAGCGAATGATAAACTAATCTACTCACCAGTTACAATCCCACAATCTATCTAGATCATCAGATCTCATAGCTTCAAATATCTACGACTGCGGTTGATCCAACAAACAATGATTTTAAGTCAGATTAAATCATGTCCATCAGATGTGCAATCACCAAATCTACGATAGGGATGAATTGTGGAGATTGAAAGGAGGATTAAACATCATTCTTGTTACCATTCTGTAATTAGTCAGGATCGCCTGATATGATAGCTTCGAAGATCAACAATTGTGGTTAACTCACCAATAGCGCACATCTTCCCATTGGGGAGTTGGGTGATGAGTTAAAACACTCGCATATTGTGGTTGCACAATCATTCTCGATCATGGATCTGTTTTAAGAAACTTCACAACCGTTGGATCACTTTTGAGTGGAAGGACAGTATAAGTGAGAAAAACATTTGATAATTCGATTATGCGAATTCTCATCAACCGTTGAATCACTTTCATGTGGAAGGACAGGATAAGCTAGCAGATCTGCAATGCTGACAGATCAAGCCATCGATCTAAGATCCTAATCGATGAACAACATCTAGTTTGGGTTTAAATTTGCGAAGATGTTATGCTCCAGAATGTTTGAGATATGAAATACCCAAAGCCCAAAAATCCTAAATGAATAAGGACCGTCGGATTTGGAGGACAAACGAGGACCGTTGCTTCAGGGATGTTGGTCAGTAGACCACATCACCAAAAGGGCATAATGGCAGACCTCGTCAGAAGACCACGTTGGCAGACCATGTCAGAAGACCACGTCAGAAAATACACATGGCATAATCATGTGATGACAAGCATCAAGAGGAAATTGGCTCATGCCATGTCAACAAGTGACGTAAGCAAGTTATGTCACTCCGGGAGAATTACTTCAGGAGTTTCACCACCAATAAATGTCAAAAGTCTCGAAGTCCCGAAGGATGAAGGTCTGAAGTGTAACATCCCCAGCCACCAATAGGATAGGAAACGTTATCAACACAACCTTAACTTATCCTTCAAATCTTTGATACCAATTTGTAACGTCCTCGGCCATCAACCCCACTATTGAGCAACGCTACTACACGAAACATTCCCATAAATTTATATATAACATGCATATTAAATCAAATTTTCTCATTTAACATAGATTTACTGCCATCATACAAACTTAAACATAATTAACAATAAATATCATTGCAATGGAATACATGATAATATTACAAGCATCACAGACATGCATTTTAATTGAAATTAAACACATAATGATACTTATCTTTGAAACTGTAGTAAATCCACCAACTGTGTGCAAACCTTCCACGAACCTCCCAGCCTCATACCATGCTTCTCATCACGCTCAGTAGTGGGTCACCCTTGAGCTGGGACCAAGATCTACCCAAGGCAAGGGAATCCTAGACTAGGCTAAGGTTACAGGAAAACTACAAAGTGCAACCGAAAGGATTCTCTCTAGGAGCCTTCTTACGCCCACTACTCATGGAATCTCATTCCCCACATGCCTATTCCACCCAAGAATATACACCTTCACAATCACAGTCCATCGGTGCTTCACCTCCCTCTCTGGGTCTCGACAACAGGTTGGAACAGGAATTCTTAGAGCTCTATAGCTGGTGTTGGACTCTCTCTGGGAGAAAACCACTTCCCAACAGACTCTCTCACCTAGAGAGAGCTACTCATAGGCCTGAAAACCTACCTCTTCTACCACGAGCTTGACAACCCACTTCTTCAGCACACTCCTCAACTCAACTCCATCCAGGTGAGGACAACAGCAACGATTCAACACTCATTCATACAGGGATGACAGTAGAAACAATAGATGGGCATGGAACCGTAGGGGGAAACATCCCATGATAAAACACGACACGACTAAGGTGATTACCCAGGTGTCGGATTCCTTAGAAGACACTGAACGATTCACAGATTACCAGTTTCAGAATGTGTGACTATGTAGAGGTCGAATAGGTTAGACGACGGATTATTCCACGGGTTTTTCCAACTGGTTTTCAAGGTGCACAACCAAAGAACAAACCACATAGGTCGATTCTCCTGGTTTTGGGTTCCGACTGTGGATAGAAGAATGGATAGGTTGAACTGCTAACTCAGACAGACGATGGAAGAATGACTCATGGGTTACTCGTTCCAGGGTTAATGGTGGATTTCCCCATTCACAGTTAGACAATGGTTGGAGAATCGCCAGACTCCACAGAATGAACCCCCAACACAACTCAACTCATCAAATTTTAATGCATGAGCCCAGGTCAAAACTTTTCTTCCTGGAGCTGCATGCACTTGCAAGACACCTTTCTTGCTCCACCTGAATCACATTCTAATTGATTACATGATTAGTATCAAGTATATATATATTTTTAAGAAATGAAATATG
>JASDQU010413952.1:0-10426 GCA_032191745.1 Picea mariana
CAATTATCTTCTAGTTTGGGGTAAAGTTGAGATATTTCCTCAACAATTTGCTCATATGGTTAAGATAACTTGATTATCTTAAACCAAAATGTGATGTACTTATATGTAACATTTTTGATTGAATAAAATGCTCAGTTTTAATTTTGTGTGAAATGAATTCATGTCTACTTTCTCATTTTCTACTCTCTCATTTTCTTTCAGCTCCAGTTCTGGATATTTCTAGGTGTTTTCCATTTAAAACAAAGACACAATAGTATTTATTGCACCCATTATTGATTGATTGAATCGTTGTATTAACCTTCAGCGCTAATACCAGTATGTTGAATTGCTGGACTTTTGACAACTCATTGATTTCCCAGTACATTGGCATGGAATTGTGTAAACAATTCTTAGCTACAACCCTTTTCTTAAATCACGAAATGTCTACAAAACTATGAATAATTAATTTTTTATGCTGGTTAAATTCTTCTACATTGTTTTGAATGGGTATAAACAACAATTGACTATGGACTTAGACGTTGGGAGAGAAAAAAAATGTTTTCTTGGATTACAAGTTGTCAATGAATGAAGGGGAAACATTTTATGGGAATTCAAATGCTTCCCATTCCCTTTTCTAATGACCTTTTTCTGAATTCATGGGTTTGTGGAAACGTTGGCATATGTAAAGGGCCGATTTCCATTGATATTTAGTTATTATAGTTATTCTTCCTCTTGTTGTACATTGGTTGAGTATTGGGAGTGGACATAGTCCTTGTAGACACCTATGGAATGTTGTACTCACTCCATGTTATGGACAAGATTTGTTTGGGTGTATAATATAGAATTAAAATCATATTAAGTGCATTGGAATACCTTCCATTACTTTTGTCACAAGAATCCAGGTGATATTTGGACTGGCAATATAAAGACTTTAAAAGTGTTATGGTTGGGAAATTGGGATAGACAAACCTGTAGCGCCCATAGCTTTTGTTTTTCTTTGAAGGAACTATGTCCTTGGATTGTACACAATATACTCAGTGACAATAAATCATTTGATCCCACTCTTATAAGTATTTGAAGGGACAACAAATTTTTGTCTCGAAGCTAGCCATTAAAACAGGGCATGTATTATATCGTGAATGCATTTGAAATTTGCACCCAACAGATTTGTTGTTTTGGGAATTTTTTTGTTGTCAGCCAGAGAAATACTAATACAACATTGACAAAGATAGAGTATGCATGTTGGTGAAATGGATATGCTATAGACTTACCTTTTACATATCAATCCATGTATATTATATAAGATGAATTGAACATATATTTTTTTATCAAATTGAAATGGCAAAAGAACATCTTTTTTATTTCATGTTTTTGGCATTACAAAGTCCGCTAAAATTTGAAGTAATCGCCATCCATGTTCTTTTTAGAAAAGATGAATCAAACATGTGATATTGATCTTTTGTTCCAACCAAATTTTATTCACTATGTTAACTATGATATTTGGTTTACTATGTAATTTCCCTTCTAATTGATCATGACATAGGATGACTTAATAGTCTATACAACTCCCCTGGGCTATAGTCAACAAAGACAAGGGAGTCAAGGAGATCTATTTGGTGTCACTAGGTTAAAAGAATAACAAATCCTAAAGTGACATTAAATAAAAATAAATAATTATATTTAAATGAAAATGGAGGAAAAATAAAGTGAGGGTTTGATTTGGGAAAAAAAGAGAAAGATCTAGAAGACCCTGAGAAAAGATAAATAGAAGGGTAACCCTTCTATTTGACATTATTATTTGGTCTCTCATTTTGGAGTGATCTTGGAGCCATTGTTTCGTTGGAGTTTAGAAAAAACCCTCCATTGTTGCAATTCAGTTTCAATGGTGCAATATCCACCCTAGCTAGACAAGAGGGGAATCCACCTAGGATTTCCATTTGAGCTTCAATTAGTGATTCATGTGTTGTTAGAGGTTTGCATAGGAAGTTTGTGGAGATTTTTCAGAAGAGGCTAACTTAGATTTTGTAGGAGACTGGAGGTTTTCAGTGAAACCAGGGTTTAGGGAACCCCCGTGGGCTGAGTACGGGGAATCCCGTGAGGCCTCGCTTGTTGTCCAGCCTCGTCCCGTGAGGTCCTATGTGATATTGCAGATCAAAGTTGGGTACAGGAGGTCATATTGTTGTAGTGAGTATTTAGTAGTAGATCGATATAGCATCAGCGAGGTATGACAGTCCGAGTAGTATACATTGCATCTTGAGAAGGTTTTGTCATCATCACCAGGTTTCTTGATTTTTTCTTTATTAGTATATATTGTAGTTTCTTGCATCCAGTAGATCTATTGTGTCTAGGAGGGTTTTCTGCAGTTGTTGTGACAACCATTAGTGATCTTTGTATTGTTGTGATTTGGGTTCTCATACCATAATAAATATGCCATGGTTATCTTCTCAATTATCTATTTAGTTGATGTTTGTGATATGTTTAACAATATTCCTATCTATAAGACATATGCAAACTTTTTGTAAGAATTCCCAGCATCCCTAATGCAAGGTATTTGAAAAAAATTACACTGAGAAGAGTTATACTTGGATCAAAAACATATTATATTTATCCATGATAGTTGGGTACATTACAATGGTATTAGAGCTGGTGATTCTTCCAGCCTATAACTGCGTTGATTCCTAGAAAAAAAGGGTGTGGAGGAAAACCCACTCAAAATTCACCAGAAAGAGAGATAGAAGCAAATTGAACAGAGTCAGAAGGAGAAGAAGTAGGAGGAAGCATGGGAGACAACCATGATGGATTTATGCTCCAAATATTGAAATATTTGGTCAAGGGACATAATGAGGCATCCAAAAGACAAGAATAGATCACAAGGTTCCAACAACAGACCCTTGAGGTGCTCACACAACTGGTAGGCCAGCGAGGAAATATGAATGGTACAAATCAAGGAGGGCCCAGTGGATCCCATTGGGGTGACAAAATGCACACAGAGAGTAGTAATAACCATACCCAGTTCATAGCGAGAGCCTAAGGTTTCCTAGACCCCTATTACCACAATTTTTGGCAGGATAACCTGCAGGAGCACATGAGCAATCAGATCAGGAACTTGATATCAACTCCTCATATAGGGAGTATGAGATTATAGGTGAATATATCCAGAAGAAATTTTCCTATCCAGAATTCTACACCCTCAAGTAGAGGAACAAAGCTAGGGAGTGGAACAGAGCAACATAGAATCAATAAAACTATGACCTTGTGTGCAAGGTGGGCAGGTTGACTATCCCATCTTTCGATGGATCTGTGAAGTGCACATCTAGAGCATGTGTGCAGAAGTTGGACACTTACCTTCAACTCAACCCAATTACCGAGGAAAAATAAATTAAGTATCCCATCCTTCACTTGGAAGGAGAAGCTCATGAATGGTGGTACCATGGGCTGGAGATATTGGGGCACACCAACATCACCTCATACATAGACTTCACTTCCAAACATGTCCATCAAACTCTGAGTGAAGTCTCCGATAAAGGGCCAAGATCTATCTGCTAAATCAAATCGATGGTTGCATTGTATCCCGACTCATAAGCATGATATTTTCATGTTTACATCCCGAAAATGGGATTCAACCATTCAAGGGAAACTTCTAAAATTTTCCAAGATTTTTACCGGGCCTTCTCGACCTTCATCATACTCAGGAAAATACTACGGTATTCTTCTCCTTTCTCGGATGAAGATTTATATCCCATGGCCCTTCAACTTCCACACAAGAGGATTAGGTAGGGCTTAAGGTTCCTATTCCATTTACAACAAACACGAAGCCTAACCTTTGGAATTCATATGAAGCTTCTTTTCCCATAACCTTTCATGTTAAGGACATAGGAAACAAAATAGGGTTTATCGACCTTCATTGGTCTCCAACATACCATTATCACAATATTCCATTTATCTTAAACATTAGTATCCCTCTCTTAATTTATGTATTGTGTTCTCTTTAGAGACATCACACCACTACAGAGACTCTGTTGCACACACAGGAAGCTTAAATATACAGTTCCTAAATTGTTCAAATATGAGGATTCACGTTAAACACAGTCCTTCAAATGCAAGGACTTACCAAGGAACCAACATAAATTTCATCAATTTCAAGCATGCACAACTTTAGCACATTCATAGGCATCCATTATGCAAATATTGTAAAAGGTTGATTTATTCTTATGAAGTTAATTGCATTGTCGTTTGGGTTGGAAGCATACATAAATTGCATTAGATGTGTTAATTATTGCCATTAGTACACACACGAGTTTTGTATGTGCTGGCTACACGTACATGCCTTGTGCATGTATACTAGTATTTATGAATGTTTAAATGAATTATGTGCTTATATGATCTAGATGTATGAACCATGTTATTATTTTCCTTGTATTGTAAATTACTATAACTTCGGGACAAAGTTTCTTGAAGGGTGGGTGTATGTAACACCCAATTAGATTAATGAACAATTTTAGATAATTAAGTAATTAAATCATTAATTTATTTAAGTCAAGTAATTATTGAAATAATTAGATTTATCATTCTTTATTTATTCTTTTGAATTAACAAATGCAACAACACATGGATTGATTATTTTAATTGTTTAAGGGTAGATATGAATTTATAAAAAAATCATAATCATAAGGGGAGATGGAAAATTGATGGGGGAGATTCAATGGATGGAAGGAAGAAGAGAGGGAGTTGGACCTGGAGGAGGGGATTCAAAAGGGGGTAGAAGTGTTAGTTGTGGAGCCTAATTATCTTCCTGATTCAGAGGTTTGTTTCAGTTGTGCTTGGATCCCATTTCTTGATGGGGGGTGTGGGGGGGCTTTCCCCCCACTACTATTTTAAGGGGGGTATAGGGGGGGGTGGAGACAATTAATGGAGCCCCCCTTGGCGAGGGATTCAAGGGAAGCTCCCCTGAAGCGCAATTTTGGGGAAAAATGCCTTGTAAAATATTGTAATTTTGTATTCAACCTGGACCATTTATTATAAGGTTGTAGATATGATTGTAGAAGTTATGTTAGGGATTTTTCCCTAGAAAGAAACCCTATTTTATGAGGGAATTGTATTGTGGCTTTGATGTTTAGTGAATATTATATTATGAGGGAGGATACTATGAGAGAAAGAAGAAGAAGTTACATCAAGTGTGTTGTAGGTTGTATCCCTTCATTTTGTTGGATAATAAACAGGAGGGACCTAGAAATTTCTCTTGTGGATGTATCCCACACTGGGTGAACCACGTATATCTGCGTCTTTATTGTATTGTGTATATTTTGTGTTTAATTTCCACATTTCTTTTATTTTATTGCTCTGCAATCCTGTTTTTCTAACAAGAAGGAGAATTGGGAGGAGAGGAATTGGTTGTAAACTTTGAGGAGTTTTGGGCTAGTGAATTGGTGTTGTTGGGATTTTGGGCTAGGGGGTCAGGAAATCTAATTTCCTAGAGCTAGGGAGTTGGAGAGGCTCTATTCCTAACTAGTTGGGAGGTAATAGTTTCAGGAAGGAAGTTTTAGACATGCAGTTATAACAGTTACAGCAGGACAACCTTCTTCCTCAAGAGGTAATCCACAATTATTATTGTTTTACTCTAAATTCAAATTATGACATTTATAGATATACGATGTGACTACTAAATTTTATTTGTTCAATCCTGTAACTAAGATAGAAAGAAGTTCCATGTCATGTAAAAACATAAATACAGATTTACTTTAGCTATTAATCCCTCCAGGGAATTACATTATGTGTAAGTAATCATTGGGTTAATCTCGCGTTGATAAAAACTCATTTTCTCACTAGGTTCTTACCACATGCTCTCTATTACCTTTCTTAATACCAAGTCTTGAACCCCTAATGGTCCATCTGACAAATCTTCTTCTTCAATTCCCATTTCTTAATCCCTTTCATCTCGTCATGTCTCACATAACCAACCCTTATCTTGAATTACAATCTATAATTGATGTGCTAATATGTTTGTGTTCATATACCTTATTTTGTTCATCGAAAAAAAATATTTTTAAACATAACTAGTATTGAATTAAGTCAAAATGTTGCAACATTATCTATTCAACATAGTACACCATAACTACATAGTTTCCTAATGACTACTACAGTCAATAACATCTCCCCTCCCAAAATAGGGTGGTTTAGATACTAAAAAAGATTATTCCTACTTCTTATATATTTTTTCTCCTTCCCCAAAGTGCATGAATAGGTCTTAACGAATTAGTTACATATCAAATCATAGAAATAACACATAATTAATTAAAATCTATTTCCATGTCTTAATTATTTTTTCTCTTCCTTACTCTTTGTATGTTTGATGGGATAAATTGAGAGTGGTTAAATGTTTGGTCGATTTCTTTAGACTTTCCACCATATGGGTGGATGAATCATTGGAAGGGCCAAGGCCATTCGATTGTGCTAGATATTATGTATGCTTTCTTAGAACTATCTTTCTTTTGTTGAGATTTATTTGCCCCTTCTCCTTGTGGGTCACCTTCGAGGGAGGTGTATTTATTAATTAAGGATGTGTGGGGTGAATCCATGCTTTATTTAGACTTATTAATGACAATCAATGCCCCTTGTAAAGTGGGAAGGCAAGGAACCTTCCAAGTGTCAGGGTTCTACTTCCCCAATGTTGATGCTTCTAACTCTGAGTTTGCATGGGGTGAAGCTTGCCTTGATAACATTGTTTCCACTTGGATTGAATCTTGTTCTTATTATGATTAACTATATTCTTAAGGATGAATGGAAGAAGGATCCTTTCATCCCCATATTAGTTTTTTTCTTGATTAATTATTTGGAATCCGCCTAAAGTTGCGTGAGTGATATCTAGCTTCCACCTTAGGAAAACTACCATTAAATGGCATGTTTCCCTACATTGTGTAGCGAAAGGTCATACTTTCAAAGATAAATTCTTGATTCCACTTGGATCCTTCCCATTCCAACATTATTCTAGCAGGTAACCTTTTTCTTAGATTTATCTTAACATTGATTATTACAAATGAAAAGAGACTGGCATTTTCATCAATGTCATCGTAGCTCATGAATTCACCCAAGCTATTTCCAATTTGATATTAAAGTCTCCTCGTACTAGATATGCATGGGGAGGTTTGGAAGCAACACCCAAATAGGGGGTGAACATATTTTTGTTGTTCTTGGTTTGGAAGCAACACCCAAGATACTATGTAGGGCTTCAGGATGTTAAGGTTTAATCTATTATTAGGTTTCTTTTCAATTTACTAGATAACCATAGCATAGGTAGGATCATTGAGAGAAACACAATCACAAGATACACAATATTTGTCCTGGGAAACCCTCGTGGGGGAGAAAACCCAACAAAACTTCCTTAATATAGATAGCCAATACAATTCCAAGACAATAAACCAAAACACTATAGAATATCCAACACTGAGAAATGTGCCTATATCTTCCTTCTTCTCCCAACTGCAGCTACCAAACTTGTACACTGGATGAGCGAATGAGTGAGTGAGATAATGAGGCGTTGGCTTCCTTTATTTATACAAATTGGCAGGTGTTGGAAAGGTGTCTCTTCACTTGACAGGGACGACTTGTCTTCTTAGTGGTTAAAACCACTTTAATTAGCATGGGGGCCAACTTCTCAATTTGCATATTATATTTAGGGTTTTATTGATCCACAAAAGGGGATTTGGTCAATTACAATTCCCGACATGATCAATCCACAAAAGGGGATTGATATAATGAATAATAACTCAATAATAAATAGAATGCTCTTTGCATTTACAATATTTCAACACTCCCCCTTAAAAAGAACAGTATTCTACAATATCATCAAGAGAGAGAGAGAGGGCAACAACATCAAAAACATCTAGAACATTGACTGGTATATCTATAAATCATAGGAAGTTTTTCTCATCATCGATATCATCATCCACAGTAGGGAGCTGGAATGGAATAATCATCATTTGCATCAACATGGATTAGTCTAACACTAATACATCATCATCATCAATAACTGCAGAAGGCTGATACATCATCAACAACAACAACATCACAACTCAAAGGCTTGAGCGTCATTAACATCCACACTAGGCTGAAAATCTTCAGCACGAAGCTAGAATCTCAACAACAATAGCACGAAGCTAGAAATCTTTATCACGAAGATGGAATCTCAACAACATTAGTATGAAGCTGGAAATCTCTAGCACGAGGTTGGCATCACAAAAAAATCAGAACGAAGCTGGAAATCTTCAGCACAAGGTTGGCATCACAACAACATCAGCACAAAGCTGGAAATATTCAGCACAAGGCTGGCATCACAACAACATCATCACAAAGATGGAAATCTTCAGCACAAGGCTAGCATCACAACAACATCAACATGAAGATGGAAATCTTCAGCACAAGGTTGGCATCAACACTACTCCCCCTTTCGAGGGAGGTCCTTTCAGACTACACCAAGCTTATCTCGAAAGTGTTCAAACTTTACATGAGATAGAGGCTTGGTAAACACATATGCAACCTGTTCATTTGTGCTAACATACTGGAGCTTTATGGCTCCTCTCTGCACCACATCACAGATGTAATGATATTGGATTTCTATGTGTTTTGACTTGTCATGGAACACAGGGTTCTCTGTTATCTTTATACAAGTCTAGTTATCACATAGAATCACAGTTGCTTCCATATCCAGATCGAATAGACCTATCAACAACTTCCGAAGACATATGGCTTCACAACTGGTAGAACATGTAGCAATGTATTATGCTTATGTCGTGCTAAGAAAAATACTTGATTGCTTCCTACTCTACCATAAGATCATGGCTAACTCTGGACTAAAAAAACATCCCAAAGTGCTCTTTCTGTCAAAGACACGTCCAGCCCAATCTGAATTAGTATAACCACTCAGTTTGAAGTCATGATCTCCATTATAACTAAGACCAAAATCTAATGTACCTTTAAGGTACCTCATCACATGTTTTGCAGCAACCAAGTGAACATGTTTGGGCTTTACCAGAAATTGACTCGAGGTGTTCACAATAAAACATATATATGGCCTGGTGTTCATCAGATACATCAACGATCCAATCATCTGTCTGTATAGCGTAGCATCAATCAATTCTAACGAAGTGTCAACCAGGAGCTTCAACTTTTTTTCCATGGGTGTATTCAGGGATTTACACTCCAACGTATCAAACCTCTTCAGTAATTCAACTACATACTTCCCTTGGTTGAAGAAGATCTTTTCTAGGCTCTGCCAGACCTCAAGAACTAAGAAATAGTGCATTAGGCCAAGGTATTTCATCTCAAATTCTGTAGCAATCTTCTTCTTACAATCAATGATGAGATTTTCTTCTCCAGTTAGAAATAAGTCGTCAACATATAGAAAAAATATAATAGGTTCATCATTCATAACCTTGAAGTAAAGTTTAGAATCTGTTTTACTCTTGGTAAAGCCCAAGCTCGTCAGGAAATTGTCAATTCTTCCATACCAAGATCTAGGAGCTTGTTTCAATCTATACAGGGCTTTCTTCAATATGCATACATTAGTCTTTATGTCTTCAACTTCAAATACTTGAGGTTGTTCTATATACACTTCTTCTTCAATGACACCATTTAAGAAAGTTGTTTTCACGTCCATCTGGTGTAACTTCCACTTCAACATAGCTGCGAGGGCTATGATGGTTCTGATTGAAGTGTATCTGGCTATAGGATAAAGTGTCTCTTCATAATCAATGCCTTCCTTTTGAGAAAATCCACGAGCTACAAAGCTTGATTTATATTTATTAATACTTCCATCAACAACATGTTTTATCTTGTATAGCCATTTGGAAGATACCACATCCTTGCTCTTAGATCTAGGAACTATCTCCCATACATCATTCTTTATAATGGATTGGTATTCTTCTGTCATGGAATCTGCCCATTCTTTCTTCTAAATGGCTTATTCAAAGAAAGTAGGCTCCTTCTCTAAGAGATCACACATCAAATCCATATAATTGGAGAATGGCTTGGGTTTCTTGACTTGTCTCATGGTTCCTTCGGGGGCACCATACTTATCTCCATCTTTAATACGTTTCCTTGCCTGGGTTGGCTTTCTCTTGTGGGAGATCTTCATCTGGGGATGTTATTGAGATTCTATTATGTCATGATCTTCTAGAATCTCCTCATTATGGGAATTTATGACTTCCCTCACTAGATCTGCAACTCTGGGAGCCACAAGTTCTTCATATACTTCTTCAAGCTGGCATCTTCTTGATTTCTTGAGTGTTTCATATTCATCAATGGTTACATCTCTATTGATCTCAATATTATGGTAACTTGGTATGTATATTATGAAGGCCTTGGAGACTTCACAATATCCAACAAATATTCCCTTCTTTCCTGAAGGGTCCAACTTGGTTCTCTTCTCTTTCAGAATGTGTACAAATACGGG
>JASDQU010413954.1:0-10382 GCA_032191745.1 Picea mariana
AAATCAAAACTTTGCAAAAAAAATTTTAAAAAATGCGTATTCAGACTTTATACCTCCGGATCTGACTGTAATGGTCGTATCTTGGGCAAACGAAAACCTTTTCGAGTGAAACAAAAAGTGTTCCTGAATGAAACGAGTGCTCCGGACGCAATGGAACAGTCCTCTCAGCCCATAAATGTACGAAAATGCTAGAAAATGGAGATGAGGAAACTCAGCTTCACGATCTCGATCTACAACAGGAGCGGGTCTTCAAACAGGCTCTGATACCATGTTCGACAACATAGGTATTCCAACAGAGGAAAAACACCTTCAGTAACCACTCACATAACCAGATCAAAGATCAACACACCGATGTTTTCACGTGGTAAAACCCCTACGGGGAAACATCCANTTAAGATCGAGGAGAGTATGAACGGTCGGATCACTCTATGTCGGGAACATATCGTGACCGTCGGATTTCCTAACTACAAATGCATACTAATGCATACTAAAGAAACACACTTTTACCTAATGAAATATTAGACCAAGTAGATCTTAACTAACTCCTAAGTGTCTAAATATCCTAACATAAATGAGAGCATTGCAGGCAGCTTGAGGTGTTTGACTTTTCATTTTCCGGCAGCCTGGTGTGTTGAATCAATCACTTCGCCCTGCTCGGTTTCTTTAAAGGGCATCATTGCACCTCGTGAACCCATATCCATACAGGACTAATGAATTTTTTGGGTATTCTTGCCAACTGGTCCAAATCGGTACATGGTGCTTTCCTCTATGCTATCTGAACAAGGTGAAGTCCAGCATGAATCGAATACAACAATCATTGACCCAAGAGTTGTAACTCTCACCCCAAGCCACCACAACACGGTCTTCCATACTCCATACCTACACAAGATCATCTTCGCCTCCAGGATCTTGTAACTGTTGCCTCATTGATACTGAATATACATTTCTGGAGTTCAGGCCAATCAAAAGGTCATGGCCTACTACTGCTATAAAAATTTCCAAGGATATATGTAGACTCAAGAAACTTTGCTTCCTGAAAAACAACAAAACACTAAACAAGATTTTAACATTAATAGAAAAGGGGTTTCTAAGAACAAGCCCTCTGATCTGGAAGTCTTTGTTGTTTAACGTCTTTGGCTCCTGATATTATGAGATCACTGCAATCTGAAGAAACCAAACAGAAAAGCAAACGAATTTCAAACAAACCATAAGCCCTATCATTTGCATTTTGCTCGCATGGAAGTTATTTTTTTCGAGTCATGGATATGAGCGATGTGCACTTTTCAAATTAAGCTTTTGCACTGTAACACATGCAAATCTCGATTTAGTTCTTTCTTTTTGACAGCTATAATCTCAAAATTTAATGATGATTACTGGCACGAAGGTTGTCTTCGTATATGCCAACTTTTATATTTCTGTGTCAACGAGATGTATGAAAGGAAGACACGACGCTTGTGCTAGGCTTGGTGTTGGTTTGACTGCTGAAAATATGTCATAGAAGGAGCCAAAGATGAAAGCGGAGTTTGTTGTTGTCCTGGGCGTGGAGGTACTCCAGATCTAAATTGTATTGGCAGTGGAGTGAGTATTCCAACAACAAATGTTACATTTCTTCATTTGACAGTTGTGTTTCTCCTAAAATTCCAACGCCTATCTTGCTACAGGAACCACACGAGGGGCATCTCGAATATAATCTTCCATTGTTGCCAGAAATGAATGAGGTGACTGAAAATGACCCTGAGCGTATATGTATGTCGATGTTCCTTAGTACATCACCTGGAGTGGCATACCCTGTTGTCATCCGTGTTCCTTGGTGGGTGGATCCAACGGGAATTGCACCAAAACTTTAGCCAGACACGAAAGGAAGGGACTGAACCATTAAAGGGTTGGGACCAGACATTGAGATGAATATTGCTGGCCCATCATTGACTACTACTTACCATATGCAATATCATGGTGGTGCGTCCAAGCTCCAACAACAATACACCCAAATTCTACATCATAATTCCATTTCACATGGCAGCGGATTAAATCTCCCTACGTGTCGATGCATCCATTACAGTTGCCTCACCTTTCAGCTATGTGGCAAGTTGATCAAGTGAAGCTCCATCTTGCCAAGTCAATAACTATTGTGTAGACCGAATTACTGCACAGAAGACTCCTGGTGTTGGCAAACCTCCAGCAACTGATGATAAACCCGTTGATCTAAAACCCTCTGCTTCATTTCTTTTAAAGGTACTAGTTTGTGATTGATTATCAAAACTGTTTAGTGCAAGTTCATTTCTCATGCGATTTAAATGATGGGAAATGTTGTCAATGAATCAGGAATAACCGTGGCTTGCTTTGATACTCAGAATCTTGGCACTTGTGAATTTTCCATGTGCGCTCTTCCTTTACATCCATCGCTCCTTGAAAATATCCTCCTAATCTGCTACAGATAAGGAAAAATAACGCACTTATGCTGGCGCTATGAAACAAGCTACATGTAGTGATACTAAAAGCTACATCAGTCTCCTTTTTTGACCAAATAAGAGAATTTCACCTTTGAGTGATACAAAATATACTAAATAAATATATGTCAGCTGCCTTTTCAACAAAATGAAAAAAAAAATCAATTGATCCTTATCTCTTTTACACGTTCTAGAAATTTATGCTCTGTTGAAAATGAAACCTGCTATCCATAAGGCTCGATCCTCTTCACGTGCCCACTCTTTTCCATTTCTGGTAATTGTGAGATCTAAAACTAACAAACTATCCCTAAAAATTAGAAAATAATCACTGAAATAGAGGGCACAATCTTTGATCTGCTGAGATGAAGGAATTTTGCAAATTGAATACTCCATCATTCCTTAGAAAGTGGCATATAATAGCATTGACCTGGCAGCATCTTCAACGATCATCAAACTCTTGTCTCCTTAGATTTCATGTAGTTAGGTTGTACTCATCAATTCGAACTGCAGAGACGTGCTTTGGTGCTCTGTGAATGCTTCGCTGCCAATAACTCAGAGCGTAGAATTCAATAGAAAACCCGTTGGTTCTTTGAATGACAATAAGTTTGCTTGTGATGAGTGTGTAGACATGTGTAGTGGCATGTAAACCAGAACTTTGGCTAAATGCACTTGGTATGTGGATTTTGGGCATTCACACCATTTGTCATTTTATTTTAATAAAAATAACAATGCAAAATTAAGGTAGCATAAACCTAGGACTTAGGCAATACTAACAATGTTTTGAAGTGCAGGTCAGAAGACAATTTAAGGAGAAAATGATCAACGAGAGCTTTTGATGAAAAACCTCCAGCCTGCCTATAACCTGCATGTAGCCTATCTTTTTTATTCATGAAATCAACAACTGAAGAATATCTGACTGCGCATATGGCAAGCTTATTTTCTTGCCTACTCCTACTTCTAATCAGTTAAAGCGAACTGATCAAGTAAAACTGAATTTCCAATGCAGCCAAGAAAGTAATTGAATTCCAATTTTATGCAAAGTCACAGACATCCAGACTGTAGCATGTGAAACATAATCTTTAAAATCATACTTACAATCCAAACACCCGACCTTAAAGATGGCAACAACTAAAATTTTCTCATTGCAAATCATCTCCATATAAGTGGTAATGGGATCTTGAAATCCATATAAAGTTGGTTGCTCAACATCTAGCAGAGAAACATGCATCACAAATTGTTGATCTAATTCTTTCTTCTCTCCTTCACCCTCTTCATGTCCGCTGCAAATTTCTAGTCTCTGCAAATCTTGAAACTATAGGCTGCCTTCATCATTTACTACAGATCTGAAACTGTTACTTGTTGATGTATATATTTGCTCTTTGATCTCAAAACCTTCAAAAGAGATATGTTGATTTTCATGAATATCTAAAGCAGTAGATACATTTGATATGATGTCAGATGTTTCTAGGTTATTACGATCATTCAATACCTCTTGATCTTCATGACAAACATCTTTAATAGACGCGTTCAATACAATGTCAAAAGCATTATCATAGTAGTCACAATGTAGATCAACAAACTCTTGATCATGATTAGAGATGTCTTCTGCTACAACAAAGTCTTCTGGAATATATGGATTTTTATTCAACAAATTGAACTCATGACAACATTCAGGAAATAACAAGTTGGCTGAAAATATCTCTTTACAAAACAAGTGAAAGGCAACATGAAACCCTGCCAAAGAGTTGATACTGGCAATAGGAAAAGACCAGTACCAATCATGAGAAATCCCTTCTAATGAAAAACATAAGAGCCGGATCTGAACATCCTCATGCACAACTTGCAACCGATGAATGTAATCATGAAAGTCCAGCAAATGTTCCGCTGATACTTCCCATTCTTCTCCTCGAAATCTCGGAAGGTTGCGTTCCCATTCATCTCTGCTAGGCACTGGATTAGGGAAACCAGAAATACTTGAAAAATCACAGAATGCATACCTCTTTGCTAAGATCCTGTTCATGTCATACCAGTGGAGTCACCAACAATTTTCTGAACAATGGAGTCGCCACTGAATTCGTCCTTCATGGAGTCATCAGATAGATGATTACAACCAAATGATGTCCAGGCTTTGTCTATCATCAAAGCTGGATCTTGTCGTTTCCCAAGGACGCTGAGCTTCAATCTCCTCTCCCCGGCAACGACGCCAATTTGTTATCACTCCAAGAAACTCTTTAGGGTTGTAGGCTAAGAATGCTTGGTAACTTAAGAATATAATGTTTTTTTGTGTTTATGAAATTGTGGATCAATGGAATAACTCAGTGACTAATGAGAAGAACAGCTTATCAAGTATTCGAATAAACCAGTGCTTTTAGAAATCAATGATCAAATGGAGCAATTGGACAGGGTATGAAGAATACTAATCAAGATAACCAAATACAAAGAATGCAGGGTCATACAAGATAATAACAAGTCTTTTAATTCGAATTTATGAGCTTTATAAGAAGATGACAGTTCTTAAAAGCTGAACTAAATTGAATTAAAATACAGAGTAATACAGTATATGAATAAATCTGATATTGATGGCAAAAGGAAACTGTGATTCTATTAGAAGATAAGATCCTTAGTACAATAGTCCAAATGTATCCAGAATCCAACCCCTCATCTATCTCAATTATGTAGCTTTATAGCTTTACATCACAGTTATCAGATCCTAAAACAATGGATCTGATTTTCTAAAAATAGAAAACAAACTATATTTACAAGAAACTAGGAGTAGATCCTCAAAATGAGGTCAATCCCTATCTGATAATCCTCAAAATGTGGTTGAAAAGTTGATGATATCTAGCCTAGCCTTCCAAGGCTCTTTGGTTTGATCTCCTGAAGATGAAATTCGAGTTGGATGATGTGTCTTCAAACCCCTGATATTCTGCCTTTGAAAAAGATGCCAAATGTAGTTGAAAAACTTCTTTTTGACCTTATCCCTCAAAACTAGCCTTTGAATCAGACTTGATAATTCAACAACTGTCCATTTGAAGTGGTTTCAAACCATTCAAACTCAAAAAATCCCGATCTGGGCAAAAATTCGGTTATTCTGGCCGTGACAGGCTTTCATCGGCTAATTTACCCAAAAATCCGCTTAGCTGGTGAAAAGCAGAGCTTTCACCAGCTAACTAGCAAAATTCAAGACGAGTTAGCTGGTGAAAGCACAAATTTTTTTAAAATCAAATTTCTCAGTCATGGAGAGTCTGTTTTACATGCTTGAATAGTCGATCGACATCTAGAAATCCTTAGCTTTCCAATGGTGCTTTCAAATCTGCATTTGGAGCTCGGGAAGCTAGTCTAATGTTCCCTACAAGATTAGGCATCATTCTTTAAAAAATGTCAGTGCATTTTTTATCGCTAACAAGTCCAACATCAAACAGAGAGTTTGCATGTGTTCTTCTAACAATATGAACATAGTCTAATCATCCAAGTGACTCCATAAATTTGTGGATGAATTTCTTTAAATGATGCGACCACGATCTTGGAGAAAATTATGGGGGCATTCTTCAGGTCGAATGGCATCACAGTATATACAAAGGAACCCCATTCCATCACAAAGGTGGTTTTTTCTTGATCTTCTTCAACAATCCAAACTTGTTGATACCTTGAAAATCCATCCGTGAAAGAATAGGCCTCTCGTCCTTCAACATTTTATAGAACTTTCATCTATAAATGGATTGGAGAAAGGATCATGCACGCAAGCGACATTGAGATTGCGCAAATCCACACAAATCTTGATATCACTTGTCTTCTTTGGTTGCACCACCATAGGGATGATCCAATCAGAGTCTTCTATGGGTACGATGATCCCAACATCCAACATTCGATCCAACGCTTTGCACACTTTTTCTTTATACTTGGGTTTTAGCCGGTAGGATCGCCTTTTCACCATCTTGGCATCATGCTTTAACTAAATTTTCATAGCTCCAAGGGAGCCTATGATTCCTTTCATTTCAGAAAGGCTCTGGGGAAATAAGTCTTCATATTCTTTCAACAAATCTACAACTTATGTGACATTCTCCTCATTCTAGTAATCCCCAATGATGGACATTTTGGGTGCTTCCTCGGTACCAATGTTGTATTTATTCGTCTTGATCGAACTGCCATAGTTCGACGCAGCCATCTCCACAGATTTTCCTTCAACTGGTCGTTCGCCCTCAAATTCCTTGATTTGTAGGCTTCCGGGGTCCTTTTCGTCGGCCTCATGAATTTCAACCTTCCAACAATGCATCGACCTTTTAATTTTTCCATAGGCTAATGATATGAGCAAACTAACTTTGATGTGTGCTCCTTCTGTTGACGATGGAAAATGAAATCTTTAGTCCAGAGAAGTGCTTCTTGTTGGACAGGGGCATCAACCCAAGAATCTGAACGTGGAGTAAAACTGTGTGCGGACATGACCCCAATCTACCGTCTACCTTTTGAGTTCCTCCTGGATATACCAATTCATTGGGACCATGTCCATGGTATAGATTTTAAGATTGTGTTTTTATATTTAGATTATAAAATTAGAGCTTCAAGGATTAGCTCAAGTGGTTGCTAGCACATGAAGTCCACTGTTTTACCCCGTTTTTAAAATTAAATTATTTAAATTGAAAAAACAAATTCTTTATTATTATTTATAATATGAGTAATAATCACCACACCAAAACTTGAAAAAAAGTTGATTTAAAGATTTTGAATCCAAGATTTAATTTAATTATAAAAATATAAAAAATAAAACAATGAAATGAATAGTATGAAACAATATTATATTCTACATCATTATAAAGTTTTAAGATAAAAACATGAAAATAAAATTAAATCATTAATAAGAAAATGAAATATTATATATTTTAATTTAACTAATTAAAATTCAATATTACTAGTTTTAAAAATAAAATAAAAAATACCCAAATCAAAGTTATAACAAAATTAACTTAAAAAACATTAAAATAAATAATTTTATAAAATTATAATACAAAAGTTTTTTTAAATAAATAATTTTATAAAATTATAATACAAAATAAATTTATTTGAACACCATTTTCTTTTAATTATGTGGAAGATATATTTAGTGTTAGGTTTTGCAGAAAATTTGTCAATTAGTTGACAGGTTTTGAAAAACCACCATTACTGTTCACCCCTGACGTTATTCGAAACCACCTATCCGGTTTTGAATGTATATCCTCTTGCCAAATCCTCTTTTTTCGGTTTTGAACGTGTCTCCTCCTCCTGCCACGTGGTCTTTTTTTTATTGACTTCGTTTTCAAAGTTGTTTACACTATTCATTCTCACTGTTCGTACATTTTCTCGATACCCAAACCCAAACCAGGCCTGTCTCCTCCTGCCACGTCGTCCTTTTATGGACTTCATTTACAGCCCTGTTTACACTGTTAGTGCCTTGATTTGATCCGTTACCTGCCCACCGCAGCACCAACAAGTATCCGCCATTGACAATTTTACCCATCCCGATGGCAGGTAGTCAGGGATGAAATTTGATTCACTGTATTCCCGAATTTCAAAGAAGCATTGAATTTGGGAAGGTAGTGGAAGGTTCGGGTTCGAATCTCGATAAATCATACTTTGAAATCAAAATAAATGTGATGTTTGCTTGCTTTGAATGCTTACAGCTCACGAGTTCGAACTTTGTACGTACACCACTTGTGCCTTCCTCCCTGGACATGCCATGTTTGTGCCCTTCCTCGTTACTCGCACTATATTTTTATTGAATTAAAAAATATTTGTGGTGGATAAAATATTTTTTTAGAATTTGAAAGATATCTTGTAATATTACATCAAATATTATATTATGAAAGTACATTTTATATTACATTAAATATAAAATTATAAAGAAAATTATTTACTTTTATTGAATTAAAAAATATTGTGAAATAGTTTAAATTTATTGAATTAAAAAATATTATGAAATAGTTTAATTTAAAGTTATTTTTTCTAATTATTATTTTTAAGTAATTTAAATTTAATTTGAAAAGTTTTTTCCTCTAAATTTAATTAAGAATTAAATAAAATTAATATACTAAAGTTATTAAAAATAATTTTGTCACTTTTTATAGCATTTTTATGTTTTTTTAATAAAATAATTAAAAACTAATTTTGATTACCATAGATTAAATAAATAATATTAAAGTTTTTTTTTTTATATATAATGGTTAATTAACTTTATATATATATATATATATATAAACTCTACATTTTAAAGTGTTTTTTAATCATTGCTTCTAGAGACGCTAAACCTATTTTAAAGGATATGTCAAGATTTAAAGTGTTATGTTATATTTATAATTATAATAATAATGTAGGCTTAATTAATAATAATAATAAAAATAAAGCCCACTTAATATATGGAGATTGGAATAATTACTTTAGTTTGGTATATACTTATTTTTTTAATATATTTAAAAAAAATGAAATGTTTTAATATGTATTAATATATTTTGTAATATTAATATGTTAAAATATATATATTGGTTTGAATTTGTTTTATTTTGATTTTCACTTGCTTCAATTAATAGAGGTAGTAATATATGAAGGGTGTAATATATTAAAAATATATATTATAATATTTTCTAATATTGATATTTTATAATATTTTAATGTATTAAACCAACATAGATTTATCTTAACTTTTGATAAAAATTTAATAACAGTACACTAATTATTTGACTAAGTTAAATAAATATAACTATTTTTATAAGTTTAATAGTTATATATACTTATAATTAAGTCTATGTTATTATATTAATTAGTAATATACTAATATGATGATGATAATGATGATTAACATCCCTTAGACCAAATTTAATTAATAGAAATAATTATAAAGTTGTCAATTAAATATCACTTTAATTTAATTTAAGTTGTCGTGTGATGAAATGTATCCTTAACAATTAAATTTTGTTCTTATAAATGCACTTAAATTATATAGTTTTCTCTGATAAGTGAATGTATATATAATAACTATTCTTAATAATAATTTATTAAGAACAAAAAATCAAAGAACAAACTTTAAAGTGACAAAATGAAGAAGGTCCAAATTTCACAAAGTTAGAGGAGAAACCATTTTGACAATGAATTTAAAAAACATTATTTAAGAATAGTTTTAAAAATAATAGTTAATAAATTATTAAGAATGTTTTGTTTCTCATTATTATTTACATTACCGATCTTGATCATTGCCCAGTACCTAATAATATTCATCTAGAGTGTAATTCCATAAACTTTTTTAGTGAAGTTTAATTTTTCCTATGGCCACGTTTAAAATAAATACCCACTTATAAAGATGTATCAAAGTTATGAAATAATCTTTTAGTTAAATATCTTTATATTCTAAATCATTTTACAATACAGGAACATTCAAGTTTTTAGATCATTAAAAGATATATACATTTCACTTATAATTTGAAGAAAATGAAGGACTAAAAATAAAGAATTTTGCTTTTGTAGTTGTATTGATTTTACAAATATTATTGTAAATTTATGTTTACTTTATATTCTTTAAATATGAGAAAAATTAAATGAAATAATTGGATAAGGTCAAACAAATTACAATTGAGTCCCGTGAGACAGCTCAGACGGTAAAGACAAGCGTACCTTTCTCCAGATGGGAGGAGGTCTTGTGATCAAACCTTGTTGGGTTTCCGGGATGGATTGTAATGTTGCTCTGTAAAAATTATATATACTCTTGAATATATAAGAGAAACTTCCCCGTGGAAAAAAAAAACAAATTACAAATTTGATTTTAGTTGGATGAAGTCAAATACTTTAAATTTTATAGGAATAATTTTTAGTTAATATAGGTGTGATTATGAGTTCTCTTAATTGTAATTTTATAATAGACTATTTTCTCATTATTTCTCAATATTACAATTGAGTGATTTAGGAAGTTAGAGT
>JASDQU010413959.1:0-10382 GCA_032191745.1 Picea mariana
TCACAAATTAAGTAATCCATTTTTAAGTTTGGTTATAATGGGTTTTGTACTGTAGAAAAAGAAGACGTTCATGGGTCGACTCGATTAAGATTGTAATCGACCAACAACTCTTCTCCTGTCATTATTGTTTTCATCGCACATACAAATATCCTATTACGTTCATGCTCCTCAAAAATGCAATTGGGTTCCTTTCTTTTCATCCCAAGCCTTGTACTATTTATAAGACCTGCAATATTCCCCGATGCATTTGGCCTTCCATCAATATACATAGTCGCTCCTTTATGCCTATTATTGTCTTTCAACTGTATATAATTTGCGGCGAGTGCGTATCTCTACATACTAGGCATATATTGGACCAACCTCAACCATACTCCATAAGTGTAACATGGTCCAACATACTCAAACAATTCAACTAATCCTCCATATTTTACCTTTATGCTGTCCATGGAGAATAAACCAAGGCCATGGATGGATGACGGAGCAATGTGATACATCCTCTCATTAACACAGAAGTCGTTTTCCAACTCAGGGAGTTCCTTGGGTACCCATTGTTTTAGTAGGTGTTTGTACCTCAAGGGAACCTCGATATCACCTATGCTCTCATCATCATAAGAACATGATCCTCCTTCAGCAAGAAAGAATTTAATGCACCTACCAAATTTTCTTCTGACCTTTTCACCTCTAGTTGATTTCGCCTTGTAACATGTGTTGGATATGTTTTCCCTTGTCCCTATCGAAGTTTCATCACTTGAGCTAGATGATAGATCTGATAGATACATATTTGGTTGTACCTACACTCCATCGAGGGAGAAGGAAACGTTAGGCCAATGATATCCATATTATAATATAGCTAAAGATAAACATTGGAAATATAACTTGANAGCCCACCTCTAATTTATGAGAACCCATGAGGGATTTCATCATCCTAGTTAGTAGGTTATATGGTGAAAAGGATTTCTCTTATATGCAGAAGAATTGGGTTCCCTCGATACACCAAATGTTGAAGAAGATAGTTGTAATATAGATGACTAGAGAAAATGATTGTTATAGTTGAGTAGAACAAAGGTAGAAAAATACCTTATAGAAGTTTTGTGGGTTTATAGAAGTTTCATGTTTCGTGGGTTTATATTACATCATGATCTAAGGAAAGAATCCTTACCCTTCTTGAATTCATGCTACACATGTGGGGTGGAACCAGTGGTAGAAGAACCTTGTTTCTGATTGAATAAATTTTGGTGACAATAATGATTTTGTTCATGGTTCCATTTTGACCATAATTTCAAGTTTTGGTACCTCCAAATTCATCCATATTTTACAAAAACCTAAAATCCACCAAATTGATTAGAATTACCAAAAGTTGAAACCCAATTGAAATTGTTGCAAGAGAGTTGTTTTGTGTATATATTGTTTGACTTTGTATTAGGCCATTAGATAACACCACAAAATCCAGCAACTAAGAGAAGAAGGCTTTGTAGCAATAGCTTCAAATAGATGGCACAAAGATGCCTGATATTGTTCTTTCTTTCTTCAATGTGTTCATTATTGTTACAAATTGATACCCATAAAGAAAAAATTGATTTTTCCTCCATATGATGAGAAACATGTCAAAATGATACTGACATTATTTGTTAAGGTAAAAGGATGACTCAGTTCAACTAGTTAATACAATTCCATATGTAAAGGATAATACAATTCCATATGTAAAGGATAAGATAGAAAATAATTCTGACTCACAAATTTCCTTTTAAATTTGAATTGAATTAATGTTTTTGAAAGCGTTCGATATTTAATCATGGCTAGTTGTATTATCTCAACTAGTGGGCTGCTAGAAATGCTCATATGGGTGGATTATTCCACCTTGCAACTAGATTGTCATTCCACCTTAAGACTAACCCTCCTAAAATTTCTTCAAAATCCACCATATTTTTTTTTCATTCTTTTAGAAAGGAAGACAAAAATTCTGCAGCTTTATAGCCAACACACACAATTTATTGGAGAAGTAAGACATCTGGTTTGTAAATTGCACACATGCTTTTTAAGGCTTGTTGTAAATTTTATAGTGTATTCAAGGCTATAGGAATACACATGTATTCCTATATTCATCATACCCTCCTCATTTTTACATACAGAGCTTGAAAACCCAATAAAATAGGGGATTTCATTTTCAACCATATAATATCATGGAGGGTATTCATTTTGGGTATTGAAACATTGCATTGGAGCTTAAGCTACCTTATCCACAATGAATTAAGGATGAAAAATGGGAAATTATTAGAGAGTGGAGAATAATGAAATGACATTTAACTAGGAGCAAACTTAATCGTACTTGAGGGTTTCCCCAAAAAAAGAAGAGTTTATTTACATGGAATTGATTTACCTTTGTCAGTAACTTTGAATGGAGAAAATTTTGTCACTGTAGAGGAGGAGGAAGTCCATATGATATTTGAGTCTCCACAAAGATTGAGCATTGTCCAAAGTATGACTATATTGCAATTGCTTGCTAACAAAGATCATGCTCTATTGCTAACAAAGTGGCTATCCTAGGATCATTTAGAGCACCTAGAGTTATCAAGGCCATAATTCTCTAGTTTATCACAACTAATACTCTATAGAGAAAATCAAAACCAGAACTAAGACAAGAATGTGCAACTGTGAAAAAAGAGGCAGCAAAACCCTAAAAAAGAAGTGAATAGGGGTCATAAAAAATCTCATGATGAAGCTAGGTTTAAATATAACAACAAAACTAGGAATGCGAGTAGAGGCAATTAAAGGATGTAATAGGATTGGAAAAATTTATTTATATGTTAACTTTGTTAAAACCTTTATCTAATTGATTTTTTATAATTTTATAATATTTTTCTTATCATAAGCTTGCATCATATAGATTATTTTCATAAAAAATAATGCTTATGTCATGGAAGGAACAATGAATTGAGTTTCATTATTGTACTATACAACAAAAAGGTGATTGGATTACAATGCATTCCTTTGGAAAAGATGATCATAAGGTGCAAAGATATATCTAGAAGATGTTGATATCATCATGTGATTATGGTTTTCTTTCATATATGGATTTAACAAAGGCTCTTTGGCCACCTCAAGATTTACCCTCTAGACATATTAGTTTACGGTTTCTGAATGTGTAGCGAAATTTGAGTTCTTTGATGGATGGATATTTAGTTCCTTTCTAGTTCCATTGGAAGTGAGTGATAAAATTTATCAAGGGAAAAAGGACATTATCCTTTTCTCAGGCTTAAAAGGAACGAAGAACACTCTTGATCATTTTTGGTGTTCTAATTTTGTGGGAAATGGGATATATTTAGAAGCACGTGAAAGGGTCACAAAAGAGAAAGGGGTATCATATCTTGTCAAGGAATAAAACCTAAAATGAAAAATATGGTAGTCAAGAAGAGAAGAACTTCAATCAAGATGACCCTAAGAGAAGACATAAGGGTTGAGCATGTCATGGACTATATGGGGAAGGCCTTGATTAGGAGGTTTTAGAGAAGAATGTTCAATGGTTTGAGCTTAGATGTTTGGCTACAGAAAGAATGGGCTCCCATTTTTTACAGTCTTTCTAAGGGTCAAATTGGGTTTATTTTTATAAGTGAAGAGGATGCATTAAATATATCAAAGGGCCAATGGTTTTAGGAAATGGCATAATTGTCTTTGATTCCTCGGTCTATTTATTTTGAGCCTAGATAAATTCCCTATAGAAAAGATCCAATATAGGTCAAATTGTTGGGACTGCCTATTGAGTTCTCGTTGAAGAAGGAAACCAAAGCTTCAGGTGATTCAATTGGAAGATTTCTAGAGGTGGATCTCTCCTTAATGACTAAACCTTATTCGATGGTCACGTGTGTTTTGGTTCAGGTAGAGATGGCCAAGGACATGGTAGATGTTGTGGATATTTTGGTGGGAGACAAGAGTTTTTCCCAACTTTTGGACCATAGAAAAATCCCATTTCATTATGTCTAATGTTATTATTATGGACACATGATCAAAATCTGAACAAAACCTTTCTCTAGAAATGTATGGTGTAGAAAGGAGACTTTACATGATGGAAGGATATCTAATGAAAATTTTTGACAAGGGAGAGATCCAATAGATGAAGAGGGGAGGAATATTGAAAATTTTCTATATTTAAAGGTTTGTGAAGTGACTTAGGAGGTTTAAACCAATGGCGAGCCTAGTGCTAAGGGTATGATTGGAGCATTTTAAAACAATGTCTTAGCATTTCATCAAGCATTCTATCAAGCATTTCATCAAACATTGTATCAAGCATTTCTATCAAGCATTTCTTCTAACAATTAGCATGCACACTCAAGATATAGGAGAAAGAAGTCAAACCATTTCCTCCGACTGTGTGCCCTCCTCTAATTAAAAAATGTTTGCCCTCCTCCTCTACAAATCTGTGTGCCCTCCTCCGGTGAAAAACCATGTTCCCTCCTCCTCTGCAAGTCCATGTACCCTCCTCTACAAATCCATCTACCCTAGCCTCCTCCCGTGTGCCTCTCCATCCTTCTCTTCCTTCTACCCCTTCCCTAGCCTCCTCTCGTGCCCTAGCCTCCTCCTCTGTGCACGAATGTATAGTTGTGGTGGTTGCGTGCAGCTCTGCGCGCGACTGTATAGTGGGATTGTGGTGGTGTATGACCGTGCCCTAGCAAATGACTGTGGTGGTGGTTTCTTGCTTCTCTGCGCAAGTGTATAGTGGGACTGTGGTGGTGTATTACCATGCCCTAGAAAATGAATATGGTGGTGTATGACTCTGTGCGCGAGTTTATAGTGGCTCCATTTTGAAGTCATATGTTTTGTTTTGTTTGTATACTCTGTTTTGTTTTCATTTTTATTTTATGTTGTTTTGATTTTCGTTTTGATTTTTTGTTTTTTTATATTATATATTATATATTATATCTAAAATATATATTATATATAATATATATTATATATTATATAATGGAGAGTGGAATAGAATTCACCAACAAATCTTATAGAACCCCAAACTTCATAATCAAATTCAGCTTACATTTAGCATTTGTTGTGCAATATCCATTCAGTACTTTTGTAGCTCGAATAAAGGTTTCAATGACCAATTATAGTGGGGCTTCAATGACCAATTATATTCCTCTCTCCAATTATAATTCCCACATTTGAGAAACTTCTTTTTCGATACCTCTCTATGTTTCGAGTGAATCTAGAATAATAAAATCATTGGGCTTTTGCAACATACCTTCGACTTTCTATTTTTCTTCATTTTCATCCAACTTCCTCTTTTATTGAGCATTGAAGTATCAGAAACATGTTGATGGCTCAAATTCTACTTGTGAGGATTATATACCTCACTCTAGTGTCCCCATGGCATCATCCTTCGATGAGTCAATAACAAGATTTTTTTTTTCTTCTTCTTCTTCTAAAGATTCTTCAACTTCAACCTCTAAATTGTTTTAGCATGAAACTATTAGTCACTATGACCGAGGGCATATTGAGCTAAAATTTGTATCATCCCATGATGAGATAAACAAGTGACATTTCCTTGTTGAACTTCATTTTCCATGCAATGTAATGATCTCAATAGAAAATAAGGAACATCGGTTGTCCTTCCATGTTGCATGTGAGGTTACATATGAAAATGGTAAATGAACACCATAAGGTGCCTCCCCTCGCAAGTAATATGCTTGGTAATGTAAATAGAAATGTCATCCTATGGAGTTTGGGGAGAAGTCCACTCAACTCCTTTTCTATATTATTGACAACCTCCCCTACAAAAAAAAAACTTCTTTGTTGCAACAAAGTCGACTTTGTTCTTGAACCGTTGCTCACCAAATGCCAAGATATATACTCTAGCAATAATAGCTTCAAAAACATGTACCTCTAGTCCTCTAACCATAGTGATTTCATTGTGCATTCTTTGAGAAAATTAAATTGTGAAACTATAGTCTTTCAGACACTTGAAAAAATACGACCACACTGCACTTGGGAAAATTCAAGCTACTTCAATATTCCAATGGATGGGTATTGGTTCAATCAGCTCCCAGTGGTTCAAATCACCATCCATTGCTTCCTATAGTCATAATTCTCCTAAAGGTAATGGCATTCTACTAGGCTCCTTCTTATGGCTTCACAGAAAGACGCAAGATAAACCTAGAAGCTCATAAATTAATGATAGGTGAACATCAAGACTATGCACATTCCTATTTGAGTTCCATGTTGTTGCCACCATACCTTAAATCAATTTCATGCAATTATTTCCCAATCTCCAATCTACAACGTTTTAATCATCATCAATAGATATGTTATCACCATCGCACTAATTTCCACTTTTTTCAAATCACTCCCATGCACTAGTTAGGATATTATATATGATGAATCAATACCATACATATGACACTTTATTCCAAGTCAACAATAACTTTTTGAAAATATTGGTAATGATTGTAGGTCATCAATACCTACTTTTCGATTTTAATGGAATTCCTACATGACTATACTTCATTGTGTCGTGTGCAGCTAACTCAATAATTTGAAATGTAAGTGACCATGGTCATTGCGTGCCATGTGTCATGACATCTAGCACACCAGCCCCTAACTAAAGTAGATGGTTGTCTTCCAAAAATTGAAAGGATTATGTAGGTCATATGCTAGAGAGAACAAGGAAGGGAATGAGGCAGGAGAAAAAAAAAACAAAGGGTGGTGATGGTAACTAGTTGAGTTCAATCTACTAATCTACAAATAAAAATATGTAAAATCAACAAGTAATACAAAGAATGAAATAAACATCTAAGATGAATCGTGTAGCAAAAATGGTTGTCACAACAACTTTCTGAAAATGCAATGGCAACACTAGAGAATTCATTAAGTTTATACCTTATAAATATCAAATGTGGCAGGGATATAGAAGTAGTTGCACCATTGAAAAGTGAACAATTGTTGCAAATTTATTCTTCTTGATCATTTTTATTTTTTTCTTTATTTTTACTTTTTTTAAGGCGAAGGAAGCATGCCAACAAGCTAGTTTTGAGGTTGTCCTCTATCTTGTGGCACCCTTGGGTTTTCATCATAGGATTTTTTTCCCAATGAATATCCCACTAGCAAGGCTAGTTTTTAAAAAATCCATCAACCTATGATGCCCCAAAGGATTTTCATCATGAGAATTTTCAATATTTTTCGTTGTTTATGGCTTTGAGATGGTAAATAATCTTACATGTTTATAGGGAGTGTTAGTTTTCAAAATATTGTTACATTTATCTTGAGCATCAATATTAAGTGTTTCCTCAGGGTATGATTCGCTAGCATTCTACTTTATTCAAAGATTGTTGCTCTCTTGTTCGTACTGCATTCTCTAGGACATGGCACAACCTACAAATCCTTACCTTATTTATTCTTTGGAAAATTAGTTGTATGTCTGTTTTTATCATGAGTATTACAAATGGAGAGTGGAATAGAATGGAACAATTATCTATAGAATCTCCATCCAACTTTCAAATAATGCCCTGAATGTAAACCTCTTACGGGATTTCACTAGTTAGGAAATATTATACTGTGTGAGTTCATACTGGGGGGTTTAAAATTCTAAAAACATGAAAACAATATCTTTCCTAGTATATAGGGGTCAGAGGATATTTTTAATATATTTAAAACATATGGATATTATATAAGAATTAGAATTAGGTATGTGACAATTAGAATTAGGTATCGATAGGTTTTAATGTGACGATTAAAAATGTCACAAAAATAATCTATACCTATGATATCTATGGGACATAGGTGGTTTTCTAATATACCCCCCAATCTCCATGAACCTTGAATTAAATGGTCTCCCCTAACCCAATCACTCCCTCACACATTATGACCAAAAAAATCATGTTAACCCCTAAGGCACTATTGCCACTAACCACTAATCCAGCAATATTACTTTGAACACACTACATTATTACCTAGAAGTGGGTTAAGTACTGACCTAGAAGTGGGTTCTGTGTATTTTGAAATGAAAGTCATGGAGGGGATAATGGGGCTCTTGGGAATAAAATAAAGGGTCAGCATGGGCACCAAATGGAAAAAAGAGGTGTTAACTATACCAACCCGTGACAGGTAGGAACGAAATGACTATTGTAAGCAAGGACTTCAGCTCACCTAATGAACATCCATTCACTGGGAACAAATTGAATACTCCACTAGATTAGGGTTTATGTTTTACATGATGAATTGATGATGGAAGAAAGTGGGTGTGCGAGTCAAATTTGAGTCCAAAAACCCTCCCATGTCATTAAGGACCCATTGATAGGTCACTGTTGCCCGTGTCTAGTCCTAGTACAATTTCCTTGTAGAATTTGTATAAGATATTTGAAGAATGATAATTTTGAAGGTGCTATGCCTATTCCTACACACCACGGCTAGATCACCTCTCATTGACAATCTGTGTATTAATCCCTTTTAGTTTTGGGTTGTTATTTTTTCCAATTGCACGCACCTTTAGCAAGTGCCATGAAAAATCCCTTTATACCTTTTTGCCAAAATGCCAAGAATACCTAACCTTATTTGTCTTTGTGTGAAAGTACTAGCTCGGGGCGTAGGAACTTGGAACTAGAACTTGGCTTTTGGGCTAAGTTCTTTAAGTCAAGTCAACTTTTATGAGAAAACATCATTTTTCATGAGATTCTCTTGGTTTCGAGAATAGTTCATTCTCTACTAAACAGGGGCAAATACGTGAAAGTGGAAACTCTAATTATGCCCCTCCCCCCCACCCCCCCTCACATCACTCTCAATTTCCCCAGACCCAATATGAAATAATAAATAACATGTAAAATACTATATTATACAAAATAAAAACATATAAAGATCATCATATAACACACATACCTATATATATCATTCATCTTCTTCTTCATCAAACTCAACATCATCAATATCATCTTCATCATGAACATTGTCATTTCCTCAATACCCAATATATCTAGATTCAACAACTATAATTAAAAATGACACTAATATTACATGAAAGAAAAAAAACATAAGAGATCTGTAGTACAAATGACTCACCACATGTAGGAATATCATTGATCTTCTTCTTCATCCAACTCATCATATTCTGTATCATCATCTGGTATTTCAAAATCATCATCGAATGGATTGGCCAAATCAACATCATCATCAGTACTGTCATAATTTTCCATAATATCATCATCAGATATAGCATCATCGAGAACATTATCATCTACATCATATGGTTGTTCAACTTCCTCGACTTCATCATCTGACGATACACAGTCTACCTCCTCATGTTCCTCTGTATCACCTTCTAGTTCCTGAATATCATCTTCTTCCGGTACATTATACTTTACAGGCCTTCCTCTTTGATCATATCTAACAACAAACGACCAACCTGGTTTACTGGGAACCTCGCAATAGAATACCTACTCACATTGTCTTGGAAGAACATAACTTTCTAGACTAGGTTCAAATGTCCTTGTATTAACCATGGTAAAACCATTGTCATGTTGAATAACAGTTCTTTCAGGATCACGTTCATTTATCCGTAAACGATACCATTTGACCTCAAACAGAATTATCTTGAAGGATTTGAATTCACACTCGATTATATCATCCAAATGTCCATAATATCTATTTTATGTTAGCCTTGGATGTTTGTCACTTCTAGAAGAAACATTAGTGACTTGAAACACTGCAGTTATCCCTGAATTGACAGTTTTCTTTGTGTCATCCACCCCTTTGTCATGAAATTTTCGACCATTATACCACATAGCTTTGTGGTGCTTCAACTGCAATATTCCCGACAAGTACAAAATAAATTAATAATTCATAAATGTATTTAAACTTAATAAATATTAAAAAATAATACATTAACATTTTGTATAATAATAGAAAGTGCGAGTAAAATTTTATATGCTTACCTGATTATCTTTTAACCATATGCTAAATCAATCTCCCTCTGCATAAGATTGTGATCTTCATTACAATGATCTCTTTTAATTAATGTAGCCACCCCTTCCCATGATAACCTACCATGATGTTGTTCACATTTTTTTATCCATAGCTTCATCCAATCAATATTGTTATCAATGTATAAATGTAGTGCATCCCACACTCGACCAGCTACAATGAAAAAAATATAAATTAGAAAGAATAATGAATAATAATAATTGATGGAGGTATAATATAAATTGAAGAGATATAATATAGATAAAAATCGAATAATATAATACCTTTCACTTTCCTCATTTTACCATTCCCGAACAAGACCTCCACTTCAGATATTTTGACGTTATTGACACCCCAAATGCAATGCATATTAATTTTCCTCCTTAAATCAGGAAGATAATCGCTAATATACACTAACGTTTGATATACCATATACCCCTCCATCA
>JASDQU010413968.1:0-10253 GCA_032191745.1 Picea mariana
TTCAGAGTCCAGCATATACAGCAGCAGTGGAGTTGTTGAGATCAGTCTCCAAGTGGGAGATTGTTGGTTGTGGAGCCTGATTATCTTCCTGATTTATAGGTCTTTTACTTTCAGTTGTGTTTATACCCCATGAAGTATTTACACCCCAGAAGTATGTACACTCTTACACCCCAGAAGTATGTCATAAAAGTATATTGTAATTTCATTGTAAATCTAGACCGTTCATTATAAGGTCACAGATCTAACGGTAGAGATTATGTTAGGATTTTTTTCTCTAGAAGGCAACCCTCTTTTATGAGGGAAATGTATTGCAGCTATGGTTGATGGTGAATATTGTATTCTGAGAGAGGAGACTGTGAGAGAAAGAAGAGGAAGTTACAGCAGGTTTTGCTATAGGTTGTATCCCTTCATTTGTTGGATAATAATAAAGGAAGGACCTGGCAATTTCTTTGGTGGACGTAGCCCACACTGGGTGAACCACGTAAATCTGTGTCTCTCTTGTATTGTGTGTCTTATGTGTTTTGTTTCTGCGTTTGTTTTATTTTATTGCTCCGCGGTCCTGTTTTTCTAACACAGACTATGTTGTGGGTGCAATCCTCAATCAGCACGGCCACCCCATGGCCTATCATAGTGAGACTCTATTAGATGTCGTTTGTAAGTACCCTACTTACGAAAAATAAATGTACTCCTTTGTGCAAGCCTACCGCTAGTGGAGGCATTACATTCTCGGGAAAGAGACAGTCATCCACACTGATCATAAATCGATGTAGTTCATGTAGACACAAGGTAAACTCCAGAATGACTACCATCCAAAGTGGTCCACATATTTGAAACAATTCCACCTCAACATCAAGTATAAAACAGGAAGTACCAACTGAGTCGTCGATTTCCTCTGTTGGCCTTCAATCTTGACAATCACCATGGTGCTAAACTCTTACGACCATAAGAAATCTGGATGGCCCCACCTCTATGAGACAAATCCTGACTTCACCAACACCTACTAGATGTTGGGCACAAACATAGTTGTCACTAATTTCCATCTTCGGGACGGGTTGTTGTGCTATCTAGGCCATATCTGTGTTCCATCAAGTGAGTGAGCAAAGATGATTTTGAAATCCCACTGCAGTCAGGTGGCTGGACACTTCAATGTGGAAACGACAGTGGCAGTGCTGCAGCGACATTTCTACTGGCTGAAAATTCAACAGGATGTCAGCAAGTATATATTGTAAATTCTAACCTTGTACAATATCTACTGCAAACTGATATTCAGAAAAGAACAAAAAAGATACAATGGAAAATACAAACATTACACAGATATTTTTCACCTGGAAACCCGAACCGGGAAAACCAGCATATATTATATTCATACATTGTTTTACAATGTTTACAATACAATATACATATAGGAGCCAGCGGCATCCAAAACCCTAACCCAATGACCTGGATTAGTTCAAAACTCTAATTCCTTAACCGAAAATAGAAAACCATCGGCAAAAAACCATGTGCCAAAAAACCACCTAATATCATGTGGTCCCGGAAATATGTCGTCCCGGAAATATGTCGGCCCGACGGAAATATGTCGGCCCAAAAAAAAAATTTGGGGGCACTGCCCCCGAACCCGAAAATATGTCGGCCCGAAAAAAAAAAATCGGGGGCACTACCCCCGAACCCCCTTGCACCCCCCAAGGGGGGGCCTAGCGGCCCCCCCTCTAACCCCCCTACGCGCCTGGCGTAGGTGCTCAAACACTACTACTCGTGCAAAGAATATAAAACATACCCAACATATATGGTCTTGCACCGCCTGCACTATTGCTAAACCAGCCACTAAGAAACAAGGCTTGTACACTCATATGCCTACTCCTAACATGCCCTGAGAATCTATCTCAATGGACTACATGTCAGGCCTTTCATCCACTAAGTGGGGCAATAACTCTATTTTTTTAGTTGTTGATCACTTTTCCAAGATCGTGATTATGGCCACCTACAAGAAGAGCATCACAGTGGAGACCACTGCCAAGATCTTCTTTGAATGAGTGTGGGTACACTTTGGGATCCCACAAACCATTATCTCATATTGGAACAGTTGGTTCCTCAACACCTTCTCATCGAGCCTTTGGTCACTGTTGGACACCAAGCTCACCAAATCCACTTCCTTCCATCCCCAGACGAATGGTCAAATAGAGGTCATCAACCGGATGATCGTGCACATCCTGCGCATGTACAATTCCAAGCACCCCCACACATGGGATGAGATTCTTCCCTATGTTTATCACAACTACAATAGAGCCATCAATAACTCAATCAACCAAATTCCCTTTCAGGTGGGGTTGGGATTTCAACCATTGGGTCCCATGGATGTTGCACTAGCCCTTCCAGCCACCCAGGAAGACTCGTCACATGATCGAATTGAAGCTAACAAAGCCACCCATTTCATTGAGTGGATATATCACATCTGCCAACAAGTTCAGGATATTTTATAGAATTCCAATGTCAAGTACAAGAAGCGCAATGATCAACACCAGGTGCCACACCAGTTTCAAGTGGGAGACAAAATTTGGTTGCACTTGCAAAAAGAACGCCTTGCAGAGCCTCATCAGAAGCTTCATCCACTCCATTATGGACCTTACACCATAACCAAGGTTGTGGGTGACAATTCTTTTGAGCTCAACATTTCACCCTTCCTTGGCTTGCACCCAATGTTCAACGTGGACCTCCTTCGACCCTATTTTCCAGCATTATTGGACACCTCAAAGATAGTAGAACAATTGACACCAACATAGATCAACCATCTCTGCATGGAACAGGAATCCACTGATCAAATCATGGACACACAGTTCAAGGGCACTTGCCAGCAAAGGATCCATCTTTATCGGGTTGTCAAAGCAGGGCAGCTCCTGCACTAAGTAAAGTGGCTCACTCGGGGCCAAATTCAACAGAAATTTCCTCTTCTTATGGGGGAACTCAACGAAATGGATACCATTAGTTTCTAAGTGGGGAGGATTGATCCAGGGGGATATCGGTGGCCACCCACCTATTCTAACTGGCTCAAAACATTTTTTTGGCAACTTACTATTTTTAGCAATTTTTCAAGTCCCAAACTTTCGGGGCCATTTTGAGGACCTAAACGACATTTTTCACGATCAGGCACCTTAATGTGTTTGAAATGATCTGATCGAGCCTATGAAATGAATCTCCTTGTTAATACCTTTCCAACGAGCTATTGTGTGCCCTAAACAGAGATCGTATGCAAAAGATACAACCCCATGAAGTTGATGTACTAACTTACCCCAACGGGACCCACATGACTTTTGGCGCTTCATCTTCTAGGGTTCGGTTTTTGGATGTATAGGGTTTTGGAATTCATGTTTATTGTAAAAAATCCTTCAGATCCTCATTTTACTCATCTACTTGCGAATGAGCATAACCGTCACATCTCTTCTCAGAGATAAGTTGCCACCATTCTAGCAAGCTTGCTTTCAGTCAGCATTTTATAGTTTCAACACATTTATTATTTAATAAAAGTCAAGTTTTACTATATCAATGTTATTATTCACTTTTCCTATGTGTTAATATTGTAATTATGTGTTTTTATTTCGTTCCTCTCATAAATTCGGTTCAGGGTGCGCAAAGAATCTATCTGAAAACCCAATGCGCTCTACCGATAAGAAATTTTGTTCATCTTATTCCTCTGGCTCCCATCGAGAGAACAAATGAGTTGCACATGCCTAAGGTTGAACCCGATAAAGAATTGGGTAGTCAGAAAGTGCCCCTAGGTCTAGATACAACTATTCTAGATCCTCCATGGCGAAGACCAAGAAGATGGATATGCGTGAAGAAGCGTCGTGACCCGCCAAGGGTCAACACAACAGATTAATATCTGGCATGTGTTGTAGGGATTTTGCACCCTGCGGGAGCTCAACTCCCTTAGGTTCTACCAGTGCCTAAGACAAGAATAGAGACATGAACTAAGGATGTTCCTAGATCTGATTCTTACATGAAAACAACCAAAGAATATGAAAACCTCCCAAAGATCAAAGCAATCATGCATGAATTGACAACAAATCTAATAGTATATCATAACACATAATTATACTAATTCTCTACCAATGAATACATAGACTTGTATGAATAATTAGATAGATGGAAACATCCAATATGTCTTTTATTAATCAAAGAAGTAATATTACAACTTACAAATGAGAAGTTGATGCAATGGTCTCCTTCCAAGCTCCTTGCCCAAGTCTTGCAACCAAATCACCAGAGTAACCTTGCTAGCTCTTTCCTCCTTCTTTCCCATGGGAAATGGCTTGGTTATTATAGGGATTTAGGGATAATGCCATATAGTTATTAGGATAATATTATCGATCTCATTATGGAAGCCTTCTCGAAGCTAAACCCTGAGAAATCATTGGGAAGTCTCATCCATCGAAACCAAATCCAAAAATAGGAGCTTCTAGGCTCGGTCGTGAGCCATGCACATGGACAGAGCTACCCAATCACGACCTGGTTGGCTAGAAAATGTGACCAATACTTTCGTTCGCACGCTTAATGAAGGGAAAGAGCGACCAATCCTTTCGGTTTCACCCTTAATGAAGGAAAAGGGCGACCGACCCTTTTTTGCTCGCACCCTTAATGAAGGATAAGAGAGACCAAGTGGAAATTAAGCTAGAATCTTGGGGAAGAAGTGGGGAATGTTTGTTGGATTGGATAGGTGATCTTTAGGTGATAATGACCTAATGATTGGGTGGAAAATAACATTATAACAGATGCCCCCTAAAGTGTGAGGTCATAAGATGTGTTTGATGGCCTTTATAAATCAAGTTGCAAAGCTTTGGGCAAAGAAGCTTGGAGAAGAGCATCGCCATTCCTGCAGAAAAAGATTCCCAAGGCAGGCATACTCATGCTCGGTAAGAAATACAAGAGCATAGCCACCATAAATACACTGTGGATCCATGCATGACACAATTTATGGGATGATGGCCACAACAGAATACACCATGGATCCATCAAGAACCAATCCTGACTAGAACATGGCCATGAAAGTATACATTATGGATCCATGAAAGATGCAAGTGAAATCATAGCCATGACCAAGTACAAATGTGGATCTATCTCACATCATAAAAATCAGTGAAATGACTCAATGATTGAGCAATCTATGAAGTGCTCACGAATATTCCCTATCGCAGCTTGGGAAAAAGTATCATCTAATAGGAGTGTGATCTTTCCCAAGGTCTTCGTCCTTAATCCAAATGGTATGAATCTACAACATGCGAATAAATAAATGAGATGATTTCAAGCATGGTAGAAACCGTCTTATTACCGGTCACTAATGTATATCATTAACATACGTGAGGGAATCCACCGATGATGATGATGGAACCCAAGATACCTAGTACAATCTATAAAGTCTGAATAAAGGAATTGACATCGAAATCTCGTAGATTCATTTGAAATGAGCCAATCATGTAAGCCCACTATCAAAATGCAAGGATACCTTCCACTGATGTCTACAAGTCCCAGAGTATTGATGGGTTTCTATATTTCAATCTTAGATAATGAGATGGAGTCGACAGGGTGAAATCCATTGAAGGAGGGCCTTCATATATCCCCCATCAATTGACATGAAACATGCAAAGATAGGCGGTGTGAAAATCATAATGGAGCAAAAATGACACAGGGATGGTTGGGAAAGGGGAAAAAAGAGACTGCAGGTGGCTAACGCAGAGAAACTTCCCTTAAAGAAGTGTGCACGATAAATGGCTTGACTCGGAAACATTAACTCGGATGAATACCATAATAATTGGTCATGGACCAATAAGTGGAACGTGACACAATGATGGGAATGGTGGTCAATGAGAGAGAATGGATGACTCAACTATTATATATGATGATAGGACTGGTGCATTGTTCAAGAGCAACTCACAGTAGTAATGACTTCCAGATAATGAAGATAATAATATGGAAATACCCTCTAAAAATTCCCCACCATGATTGGAGAGTACCTCTTTCTAGTTTTACGAGCTTGAGGAGAACAACAGATGCTCGGTATTTCTCATCTTACAATGAGTCCCTCAACATATTTTTAACAAACCTGAAGAAAGAGGGGTCTAGTCCCATGTGTGGTTCCTTCATTGTAAAGTTTAACAAGCCCAAAGAAGGTAAACTCAATGGCATTTTCATGTTGAAGGAATCTAAAAAGAACTTAAAGAAAACTCCATATACTTACCTGTGGATTTTTCTCAAGCCCATGTAGGTTTTTTCTCGCCGGTGTTTTTAATCTTAGGGAGTCTAAAAAACTTAAAGAAGACTCCAAGGGGGTACTTTTATCAAATTTAGTCTCCTGGGCCAGAAAAAGTATAAAACGATACCTAAGAGAACTCTTCTAACCATGCTTGATGAGAGTATTCTTTTTTCACAATTAGTCTAATGAGGCTGAAAGAGGGGTAAAATATCACTTGAAAGACGTCATTTCTAACCTGTTAACGAGTGTGAAAGGAAACAACCTCACTCGACATTCTTTTCATATTTAGAGAGTCTGAAAAGAGCTTAAAGGAGACTCCAAATAGTTCCTTTTTTGTATAGATTTTACGAGTCTGAAAAAGAGATAAAAGTATACTCGGTAACCTATTATCATGTATTTGCAAGCACGAGAAAGAACAAAGACTAAGCTCGATAACTTATTCTCATGTATTTATGAGCATGAGAAAGAACAAAGACTAAGCTCGATAACCTATTCTCATGTATTTACGAGCATGAGAAAGAACAGAGACTAAACTCGAGATTGGTTTCATTTTTACACAAGCTTGAAACAAAGTAAAACTATGCTTGGGTAAGTTTCATTTTTTCGCAAGCTTGAAACTAGAAAAACTAATTGTGCTCGACACTTACCAATGTAAAGTCCAAATTTGGGTGGTTGGTACTTTTCCCCTAGCTTGAGAAGCTAGCGGCTTAACTCTAGTATGATAACTAGATGATGGAGACATACCCCCCAAGCTTCGTTGCGTCTGCCAATTCTTATGTTATTTCCAAATTATGAAGAAAGAGGATCAATTTTCATAGGCAGATGAAATGAAGATTTAGTGACGAGTTCTTATGGAAGACTCGACTCAACGGGAAATCAATTGTTTCATTTTTTAATGAGCTTGACATAGGAAAAGAACTACGCTCGGTGATCGATTTCATTTTTTAACGAGCTTGAAATAGAAAATAAAGTATGCTCTTTGTTGGGTGGGATCCCCAGACCTTTGCTTCATTTTTTAACGATATTGGCACAGAAATGGGAACCATGCTCATAGCTATCATCTTGATCATTGCTTCCAAGAGGACAATGCTCTGGAAGGAATACATGTCAAGGGACAAACCTTGATCATGGCTTCCAAGAGATCTCCATGAAATGGAAGAACAACACTCTGGAAGGAATACATGTCGAGGGGCACGATAGAGGTAGGGGGATCAAGCTCTAAAATCCCTATCAAAGAGATCATCATGTCAACTACCAGATCTAAGTTAGAAGAAGGGAGAGATTCCTTCTCATTCAAAATTGAATGCATGGGACAGGTGGCCACATAATTTTCCTGCGACGGGGCAGATGACATTGGCACATAAGGACCATTTAGGGAATTCAGATGCTTTACCATCATATGTGGGTCAATGAAAGAAAGTTGGTCTATGGTCACTATGTCTCCATTATGAGTAAAACACATCACTCGAAAGAGTGTAGACACAAAATCTTTCATGGCGCAAAAATAGTCTCGATCGAGGAACAAATTAAATTCCAAGGGGTCATGGACTACCATAACATAAATATAGACCATTTCCTCCCCCAAAGTAATAAGAAACTAAAGAAGGATCCATAAAGGTTGACTAACCCTTCTGTTAAAATCCAACAAATTATTAGTCACTAGTGCAAGCTGAGGTGAACCAAGATCTCTCCAAGCATTCGAGGATAGGATGCTAACAGAAGCTCCTTCATTGATTATAGTGTTAGGAATATGCCTAGCACAAAATACAACAATGATTTGGAAAGGAACGTAAGAAGGAAGACGAGGTTCTGTGAGAGCATTCCAATAAATGGTGATCGCATTGCTTGGAGGGGGTGTCGTTGGAACGGGTGGAATGCCCCCTTGTACAGAGGAATCCGCAGTAACAAGAAAGACCATAGAGACATTCTCACTCTTCAAAGTAGGAGTGGGATTGACTGATGGGGATATCGAATCGACCACTTGATGGACCAGATCGATCGAGGAGGTACTTAGATCGATCACTAGGGTTTCACTCTTCGATGGAAGAGTGGGATCAACTGATGATGGAATCAGATTGGCCACTTTATCAATTGGGTCAACAGAGGATGAAACCAAATTGACCACTTGATCAACCGGACTAACCGAGGAGGGAACCGGATTGACCAAATCATCAAGTAATGGCAGGTTGGGAGTGAGTTTACTGTAACCTGTTGGAAGTTGTTGTTGAACATCAACAATATTTTTCAACAGATATGAAGCTTCATCCATGTTGGGACAAAGGCAGGTGTGGTGCATCTCCTTACATAACAAAAAAAGAAATTTGAATTTACCCTTCTTTTTTCCTTTGGCTGCCATTAAAGGGACACACGAATATGATCAGAATCGATAGGGAAAGATATATAAAACATACTGTCACCAACCTAGAAACCCCTAACGAACCCTCATCGACCAATTTCCCCGTGCTAGGCAATTATTCTTGTGATTCTGATTTCAGGAATTTCTCCCCCCTCTCATATGATGTTCCTCTTACTCAAAAATCTGAAATGAGTTTTCAAGAAAATTTGCCAAAGATGGCGGAGAAAACCCTTTTATGTCAAGAACTGGTGTTAGAAACCATGGAACAGATAGGAGGAAAGGAGGAAAGTCGTAGAAAAAAGGGAGTTGATGGTTTTTGCTCACAAATTTGGACCTTTTACTTCGATGGATCTAAATCACAAGAAGGGTCAGGGGCAGGGTGCATCCTCATTGATTGAAAAGGTAAATGAAATTTCTTGTTCTGTAGACTAGAATTTGAATGCACAAACAACATCGTCGAGTATGAAGCTCTAGTACAAGGACTAAAGAAAACCATAGACTTAAATGTCAAAGAATTGAAGGTTTTTTGAGATTCGGAAATCATCATTAGATAAGTAAGGAACACTATACATTGCAACTCTCCCGACCTGAGGAATTACCAACAGGAAGTGCACGGACTAATAGAACATTTTGAAGCCTTCAACATTACAGCAATCCCCAGAACAAAAAAACTCTTGTTGACTCTCTTGCCACTGTTGCCTCAAGGTTATCTCCTCTAGAAGACTATGAAGCCTCCTGATTCACTGTGGAGCTACTCTGTAAACCATCGGTGCCCAACAATATTTCCAATTGGAAGGTCTTTGAGGGAGATGAACAGATCATAAAAATTTTGACCAATCAGGATAATTTTAAATACTTGGCTATTGACGATGAAGTATTTCAGGAGCAATTAGTAGAAAATAATCCTCATATAGATCAACCGACCGACAAACCAAGGTCTCACACGATACCGAAAGGGGAAGCCAATTTAGAAAAAAAAATTGACTTAAGGGAAAGATTCAAAGGGTCAACGAACACAAAGACGGAGAGTTCATGTCCCATGCACGAAACTATAAATCTAGGAACCCCAGAAAACCCCAAGAATATAAATCTCGGCAAGACAGTGTCTAAAGAGGAAAGGAAGGCCTATCTCAAACTTTTCAGGCAATATCAAGATGTCTTTGCATGGTCCTACTGAGATCTGAAAACTTATGACACTTGTATCATTCAACACATAATCCCTTTAAATCCCAGAGTGAAACCCTTCCAAGAGAAGCTCAGGAAGTACCACCCATCCCTGGAGCCTCTCATGTGTTAGGAGTTAAAGAAATTACTAGATGCTAATATTATCTTCCAGGTTAGACACTTTGCATGGATAGCAAATTTGGTTCCTATGAGGAAAAAGTCTGGGGAGATCCGCCTATGTGTAGATTTCAGAAACCTCAACAAACCTTCAGAAAAGGACAACTACCCAGTGTTATCCACAATTTTGGTCATTGAGATGATGACATGATAATGACATGATGATAGAATATCAAACTCTTCAATAAGAACATTTTCCTGAGAAAGGGTTACACTTGTCATCTTCCAGAAATCATATTTTAAATATAGTTCGCAGGCTACATATATACTCTCCTGCGAGAATACTAAATTCTCGCAGGTTGCATACAGCTG
>JASDQU010413974.1:0-10382 GCA_032191745.1 Picea mariana
CATATGTATGCACAAGCTCTAACCTTTCACTCTTATTTTCTTTTCTAACTCTAATAAATCTGTCTCTCTTATGTTTTCCATAAACACAATGCTCACAGAAATCCAAATCAATTTTTTTAAGATATGGAAAAAATTTTATTTTTTGAAGTATCTACATCCCCTTCTCACTCATGTGTCCAAGCCTATGATGCCACAGTGTTGTATCCACTCCTCTAGAAGATAAAGAGATAGAATAGTTAGCATTACCAGTACATAAATACAATGTACTTACCTTCTCTCTGTTTTCTATCACCAGTGATCCTTTGGTGACCTTCCACACCTTATATGTAAATATGGATATACAACCTTCAATTTCCAACCGCCCTTTTGAAATTAGATTTTTCCTTATATCTAAAACATGTCTTACCTCTTTCAACAACCACTGGTTTCCATTCCTTTACTTTATTTTTACCTTTTCCATTCCAACAATTTTGCATGGTGCATCATCACCCAAATGAACCTGTCCAAAATCAACTTAAACATAATCTAGAAAATGTTTCCTATGGGGTGTGGCATGAAATGAAGCCCCTGAATATACTACCCAAGACTCAAAAATATTATCTACAGAAAGAATCAAAGCATCTTTTAACACAACACATATTACATTTTCTTCCTAATTGTTCTCATGTGTCCATATCTTTCTTTCTTTGGAGATTTGCAGTCTTTCTTCAAATGTCCTTTCTTCCCACAATTATAGCACTCTATCTTTCCCAATCTGGATTTGGATCTTCCCTTCCTATAATTCTTGTGGTTCTGTAATCCCTTTCCTCTATCCTTTTGTCTTCCCCTGTTCTCTATGTTTAACGCATTACCTGATCTCTTGCATGTTCTTTTTCATCTCTAAGGATAACACCAACAACATCATCAAATTTTAAAGTGTTTTAACCAGAGATAGAGTTACTTACAACCATGAACAAGCCATTCCAACTTTCTGACAATGAGCACAAGAATAGAAGAGCCCTGACCTCATCATCAAAGTCCACTTTTACATAACTTAGTTGACTAGTAACCGTATTAAATTCATTTAAATGATCTGCAACAGACCCACCTTCTGACATATTCATATTAAATAATCTCTTCATTAGAAATATCTTATTGGACATCGAGGGTTTTTCATATTTTTTAGCCAATGCATCCATCAACTCCTTCGTTGTCTTTTCTTTCGAAATATTGAAATCCATCGACGTTGTCGGGCTCAACCGTATTGCTCCTAGTGCCTTTCTATCAAGAATCTCCCATTCTTCATCCTTCATGGTCATCAAATTCTTTGCTATTCCACCCAATGGTAGGAATATATCCTTATGATACAAATAATATTACATTTTCATCTTCCATAACTAGTAATTTTGGTCGTTAAATTTCTCGACTCTAAACTTTCTATCTTCTTCCAGTATTCCCACTCGAACCAGGAACCCTCTTTTCTTGCAAGTTACCTTTCGCTCTTATACCAGTTGTTGGAAAAACAAGATCACAGAGAAATAAAATAAGACAAATGTGGAAATAAAACACAGAAGATACATAATAAAATAGAGACACATATATAATTGGTTCAACCAGTGTCGGCTACGTCCACCAGATAAATTTCCAGGTCCTTCCTTTTTATTATCCAACAAATGAAGGGATACAACCTACATCACACCCATTGTAACTTCCTATTCTTTCTCTCACAGTCTCCTCTCTCGAAATACAATATTCACAATGATGCATAGCCGCAATAAATTTTCCTCATAAAATAGGGTTGTCTTCTAGGGAAAAAAACCCTAACATAACTTCTACCGTCAAATCTATGAACTTATAATGAATGGTCCAGATTTACTATGAAATTAAAATATAAATTTACAAGGAAATGTTTCCTTTGGGGGATTTGCCCCCAAACCCCCACCAAGGGCACGCTTTCCCCCGGACCTCACAGGGGAGAAATCCTCCTTGTGTGGAGTAATGTACAATATTATGGGGTGTATAGTCTTCATGCAGTATAAACACGGCTGAAAAATATCTATGAAACAAGAAGATAATCAAGCTCCACAACCAACAAGTCAAGGATAGCAAAGAAGGAATTTTTCTAGTGTGAGGAGTGTAAAAGCAAAGAAGGAATTTTTCTTACACTAGAGTGAGGAGATCTCACATGTTGGGTGAAGATATTTCATTCAAGTGTTGATGTAGAGAATGTTGGATCACAAAGGACCATGATTCAATATCTTGGATAGGTGGAGAAGGATTTCCATATAGTTGTCATATAGGTCAAGGAAGAGAGAGAGCAGAGGCATCTGCAGGTGGGTTTTATACGATAGAAGACAGAGGAAAGTGTAGCACAGTACATAAGTGTCAGTACAAGGTTTTTGTACGTGTATACATGTATCAGTGGAGATAGTCACATACCTACATGGATTCGCTAAAGGACAGTCATATACACCTTTGGAATCATGCTAGTACAGGGTTGTACAACAACACATGAATTTCTAGGTTTTAATGCAGTGTATATTCTCTCAATGGGCCATTTTCCCTATTACGGGAGCCCTTGTTTGACCTTAATAAAATCATCTTGGAACTAGTTTTCCCTCCAAGTTTTTTCCATGGGTTTATACCCGAGAATATTGGTATCTTTTGTATGATATGTTGGTTTCCTTGTTTATGTTTTCGCTACATGTTTAGTTGATTACTCATTTATGCTTTTAGTAGATAAAGTGATTTTATTTTGAGATAATTGTTGATTGTTGAGTAGAGCATGAATATCAACATTGTATTAGAGTATACCAAGGGTTGAAGTCCAAGGGAAATAAATTAACAAGTTTTGTATTCAGTATCACCATCCCATTCATATTTTATGACAAGTAGAGTACCATCTAGATCTCCATAGATCTGGTTTAGTGATAGAGAACCAAACACATTGATATTCACATGCATTACATTAGAGGGTTTATTTATGATCAACTCTTTGATATACAATATTGTCCATCCATAGAATAGATTGTATACATATTTACCAAATACCTCATCAAGGAGAAGTTCATAGAGTTATGAGCTTGATTGAGAGTGAAGGAGACATCTACTTCAGAGAAGGATGCTTAGTCTATTATGAACTATCCTCTTTGGGAGGGGGGGATTTCTTTCCACTGGGTCTTCCCTCTTGCCTCACTTATTTGGGGATATTTTTTGTACTTGGGTACCTAACATGGCTTCATTTACTGGGACCCAATTTTTTCATATGTCATATTCACCTAAGTTAGGCTTAAAGGGGGGTGTTGGTGTACATGCATCATTTTCCCTCACACGCAAAATTTTCTCTCTCATAGAGTGCACTTGATCTTCATCCCTAAATTATAGGGATTTATCTTAGAAAAATTCCACATTTCAAGGGATATGAGAACTTATTTCCCTTCAGGTTGGTCTATGGTAAGGAAGTCATGATCAGTCTCATAGTACAACCTGATGTTGTTAGAGTGAGATGGATTGGTGCTTTGGGTGGGAAAAAAGGTGGCCAAGACCATAGACTATGTTTTGTGGATCTAATTATCAATAAAAGAACAATACAAGCCCTGGTGGACTCAGGGGCCTCTCACAACTTCCTAAGGATAGAGTTGGAAAAGGAACTTGGACTTAGAGACTCTCCTTTCAGAGTTGCAGTGAACAAAGTTAACTCTAAGGGAAAAGCAGCAGTTGGGGTCACCCCATCAATTCAAATTTACTTGGACGAATGGAAAGGATGCACAAAATTCATAGCTTTTCCTATGGATGACTTTGAGGTGATTATTGGGAAAGAATTTCTAAGAAGGACACATTCAATTCTCATTCCATGGATGGATAATTTGGTGATACTTGGTGATTAGAAGGCTTGGGTTGTGCACATAAATACAAGTCTGGTGGAAAGGTGAATATTGTATTTTCATTGAGCATGAAGAGGAAAGAAAAGTGATTAGGATCGCATATTTATGAAGCAATTGTTGGGGAAGTTAAAGAGGATGGATTGGGGATGCCTATTCCACTGATGTTTTTTGACTTATTGAATGAATTTGTGGACAGAATGTGGACGAGATGTCGAAAGTGATCCCACCAAGGTGCATTGTTGACCATCATATTGAGCTAGAGCCTGGACTATAGCCACCAACAAGAGCTCCTTACTGATTGTATGGACCTGATTTGGAGGAGTTGAAGAAATAGTTGATAGGGTTTACTCATGCAGGCTTCATACGTCCATCTAGTTCACCCTATGGAGCCTTGATTCTCTTTCAAAACAAGAAGTACACTTAGGATCTTAGGACATGTTTCGATTGCATAGCCCTGAAAAAATAGAATGTGAAGAATTGATATTCATTGCCACTAGCCACATACTGCCTTGAAAAGTTGGCCAAGGCCAAAGTATTTTCAAAGCTAGATTTGTGACATGGATATTATCAGGTGTTGATTTTGAAGGGATATGAATAAAATTTAGTCATGGTTACAAGGTGTGGGATCTTTGAGTTCCTTGTGATGTCATTTGGTTTATAAAATGAACTTGCCACTTTTTGCACTTTCATGAACGATGTATTGTGATCATTCTTGTACAAGCTTGTTGTGGTGTATTTGGATGACATCGTGGTGTTCAAAAAATGTATGGAGGAGCAAAAGAAAAACTTGGCAGAGGTCTTTGAGGCATTGTGGATAGTGGCAATGAATATCAATTCTTCNGGAGGAGCAAAAGAAAAACTTGGCAGAGGTCTTTGAGGCATTGTGGAGGAATAAATTGTTCTTGAATAAGTATAAGTGTGCTTTTGGGAAAATTGAGATACCATTCTTGGGAAATTGGATTGGTCAAGAATGTATTTGTATGGACCCTATGAAGGTCAAGGAAATTGAGGATTGGGAGGTTTCATGGAAATTTCATGATGTGTGGGTCTTCCTAGGGCTCGCCAACTACTATCGCAAGTTTGTAGAAGGCTAATCCAAGATTTTTTCACTTCTAACTGACTTGTTGAAGAAGGAGAAATTGTGGAATGGAGAAGTGCAAGTCTACGTTTGAGGATATTAAACGCAAAATTATCACTGGATAGATGCATCATATTTTTCCATTGGGGGAGTTTTGATGTAGGACAACCATCCAGTTTCATATGAGAGAAGGAAGATCCAATATCATGAGTGGAGTTATCCCATCCACGAGAAGGAGATGATTGTTGTGGTACATTTTTTGCATGCTTGGAGACACTACTTGTTGGGAAAGTGATTTTCGTAAAGACATGTAATGTTGCAACAAGTTACTTCACAACAAATTCGGAGTTTTCACCTAAGAAAGGAACATGGAAATACTTCCTTGCAAATTTTTACATGACCATTGAGTACAGTTCGGGAAAACTTAATGTTGTCTTGGTTGCCTTTAGTAGGAAGGCACAACTCCCTATACTTGAGGAGGATGATTTTCCTACACCACTGAGAATTCAAGTTCATGTCTTGGAAGAATTGTAGATGAAGATCAAATATGGGTTAAATCTATGGTTATGTAGTGAAGAACATCATGAGGCTGGTATAGGAAGGCAAGATGCATAATTTTTGGCTATGTGATGGATTTTTTCATTTTGGGGAATGAATTTATGTCCCAAATTCATTCAATATCAGAAGGGAACTCATGAAGGAGTTCCATGACTCATATTGGATTGGCCACCTAGGACAACGTAGGATGTTGGCATTGTTGGAAAGAGGGTACTTTTGAGAACGGATGTGGAAGGATGTAGATGAGTGTGTTCAAACGTGCATTATGTGATAGAAATACAAGGTGGATACTTAGATCCAGGTAGGTTCATTTCAACATTTACCGATTTCAGAGAGACCATGGGTTAGTGTCTCGATGGACTTAATTTTAGTGGTGGGTCCCATTTTGGAAAATTGGGGTCTAGAATCTTCCGGGACCATTTTGACGCATCAAATGACATTTTTGGGGTTCAAAAATTTCCTAATGCAACTTGGATGTCATGATGTTATTCTACACATCAATACCTTTCCAATGGTGCAAAAATCACATCAATCGGAGCTCGTATGAAAAAGTGATGCATCCCGCAAGTTAACCTACCATGTTTACCACCATGGTACAAGAGGATGTCATGTCAACCCCCGTTACTCATGCATATGGGGCTAGCCACATATGTAATTTCAATAATATTATAGAAGGTCCAAAGCCCTATCATAATTGAGGGTTGAAGAAGTCAACAACCTACCCCTATATGGCTATCGGCCTATTTTAAATATCGGGCCACTAGGAGGAGAAGGGGTTCCATTCTTCTACATTGTATCTTGTTCCATAGCTAAGTAGAACATATAAGAGTGGTATTTTGTGAGTATAACAGAGGAGGAGAGATTTTGTAGCAGCCTTACATGCCACAGGTCAAAGGAAACTCCTCAAAGAGTGTCTCTTTCTTTTTACGTGCATCATTTTTGTACTAGACAAAAGAGAGCAGAGAAACCTCACCTTATAGATAAGTTTTCTCCCGTATTGGGTTTCCCATGTCATATATTGTGTTTATTTTTGGATGGTATGACTTTGTTTTACTGTTATCTATTTTCCATATTTTATCTATTTCATACATAACTAGGAAATCAGTAACTAAATATTCTAGAGATCTAAAGGAAAATTAACCTTAATAGTAAATATATCAATATTTTATTAAATATTTTGTGAGGAGCTATTCCAATTGAATATCAATGGAAGTTTACAGATCATATTAGTATCGGAGTAGGTTTTTATTTTGGGTATTTGTGGTAAGTTGCAGGATCCAGGAATTGGCTTCAAGAGAAATCATAGAAACCCTAGCCATGGAGACGATTTTGTTCATAATAACCATCAAGATCTGACAGAAGAGAGATTTTAGAGGTTGGAAGTGAAAGTTGTCGACATCAGTCACAATATGAACATCCTCGTGATGGATCTAGCAAGAAAGATCAGAAAATTCATATATGATGGAGGCTCTAACTCAGAGATTGGATCGGAGGGGAAATCAGGAGATCATGAAGACTCGGGAAAGGAATAGCGGAAAGAATATAAGAAACAACAATAGAGTTAGTGTCGTTAACCCTTCACAATCCTTATTCAATATGGAAGTGAAAGTGGACATAAATTCATACCAAGGTGAGATCGATGTATTAAAATTGAATCATTTGTTGCAACAACTAGAAGTTTATTTTATCATCCACCATATAGATGAAGGGCACAAGATTTCATTTTCTAGATTGAAGTTAGAGGGAAATGTTTTAACCTAGTGGGAAAGACACACATAAACACTTAGGTTGGAGGGTGATATGTAATTAGGTGGGAAGACTTCAAAACCCTCATCAAGTCTCAATTCTACCCTATTGGGTATGTAGAGGACCAATGGATCTAGTGGCACTACTTCATGTAGAGGCAGGGGCAGGGGAAGAGTGTATAGGAGTACACCACTGAGTTCATAAAGATAGACATCATGTTGGGTATCTCTCCCAAGAACCCATATGTAATCCTCAAGTATCTAGAGGGTTTACACATTCATTTATGAAAGAAGGTGATTCTCTTCAATCCAAGGACAGTGGATGAGAAGTGTGTATAGGCACAATACTTGGAAAATATAGGCCAAAAAAAGGGGCAACCAAGTGGTTCGAAGAAGAAAGAGTACCGGGAAGCTTCCAAGGAGGGGAAGAATAAGTGGAAATGGGGGAAATATAAGAATACAACAACCACTACATGTCAATGCAAAGATTCCAGCAACCATTACAATATTGATGAACACACCGAGCAAAAATATTGGAAACTATATCTAGAGATAAACCCAAAGAGCTATAAGAAGGACAAAAATAAAAAGAACCTTCTAGCCACATATTCAAGAAATCATATTAAAAGTATATCAGATGTAGATGAAAATATTTTCTACACATCTATACAGAAGGAAGTGAATCTAAGTATCCTTCATCACTGGGAAGAGAAGGAGATGACCAAGCTCTTCCACATCAAGATTCATGTCAAGAAGACCAAGATATATGTTCTATTTGACTATGGTTCACAAGCTAATCCCATAGAAGTGGATCTGGTCAACAAGCCTGGATTGGATGTTCAATATTATCCTAGCTCCTGTCCATTGGTTTGGGTAAACAAGGATGCAAAGATTAAGGTAACAAAATACTGTAAGATTAAATTTGTTGTAAGTGTTGATTTTATTGATGAAGTGAAATTGGGTGTAGGAGTAGTGTTTGGAAGCCCCTACATGTATATGAGGGATGCAATATTCATGCGAAGATCCAACCAGTACCGACTAATCAAGGATGGGAAGTCTTACATCATTAACACACATAAAGGCAAGTTAAATATCGCACTTGTAAGTGCCAGCCAAGACAAGAAGTTGATTATTTCTAGTAATAAATATGTTTTACTTTTCTTAGGAGAGAATTAGTCCGATGATGAGTCAAGGAGAGTGAAGATATCCCTGGAGGGGTGTACTAAACAGAAAAAACATCAATTGGAGGATTTTTTGTAGGAGTACAGAGGAGTGTTCAAGAATCCTAAAGGGATACCACCCAAGAGGGATGTGGAGCACTAAATACAGTTATTGCTAGACTCCCCATGGTTGAATATTGGGATGTATAGACAATATGTTCTAGAAAAGAATGAAGTGAAGAAGTAGTTGCAATAGTTGTTGGAGCAAGGTGTGATTCAACCAAGTACCTCATATTGTGGGTCACCCATCATAATTATACCCAAGAAGCCTAAAGGGATACCACCCAAGAGGGATGTGGAGCACGATATATAGTTATTACCAAACTCCCCATGGTTGAATATTGGGCTATATAGACAATATGGTCTAGAAGCGAATGAAGTGAAGAACCAGTTGCAATAGTTGTTGGAGAAAGGTGTGATTCGACCAAGTACCTCATATTTTGGGCCACCCATCGTAATTGTACCCAAGAATGTGTATCGATTACAGGTAATTGAACAACATTACACTGAAGAATCAATACCCTCTACCAAGTATCGATGATTTGTTGGACCAGCTACAATGTGCCAATTACTTGACTAAGTTGGATTTGAAATAAGGATATCTCCAGGTATGAGTCAAAGAATAATATATCTGTAAGACCACCTTTGAGACAAGGAAAAGTTTGTATGAGTGGTTGGTTATGAAATTCATTTTATGCAACACACCAGCTACATTTATGAGACTAATGAATGGTGTTTTATGCCTTATATAGATTCATTTTTTTATTTTTTAGCCACTTCTCATCACTAGCACTTTCGAGATCTTAAAGTCGCTTGGATGGAAGAAGGATACATGTGAAAAGGAAGAGGCTCAAGACCCCCCTGAGNCCTAGACAACACTTTTCATTTCCAATTTCACTTAATACATATATGTTTCTTGAAGTTCTTGCAGCTGTTGCAATCAATTTTCATGAACCTTCTTTTCTTATCTCACACTTTTGTGAATCGAAAGTAACTTTATGACCATGGTCACACATTTGACTTACACTTAGAAGATTATGATTCATATCTTCTACTAGTAGAACATTTTCTGCCTTGGTATTCTTGTTTCCAATTCTGACTGTGCTTTTTCCAATGATTTTAGTTGAATCATCATTTCTGAAGGGGACAGATCCATTTCTTTCCTTTATTAATGTAAGAAACATATCTTTATCACATTTCATGTGGTTTTAACAACCATTGTCAACATACCAACCACGTTTCTTTTGCTTAGCTTATAGAGCGACTGTGCATTCTTCATTGCTATACTGATTCTGCTTTCTTATCCATGTTCTCTTCTGAGATTCTTGTCTATGACTGTTGTTGTTCTGTTGTGGTTCTCTAGGAGGAACTATCATTCTGCAATCTTTGGCCATGTGTCCAAAGTTGTTACACTTGTAGCATTCCACTTCAGTGCTCAATGATTCAAACCTGTTGTAACTTCTTCTCTGTGTTTCACTAGGCCTTCTTGGATAACCCTTTTGTGTATGAATTTAAAAGTTGTTTATGTTCTTGCTGTTAGCTCTGCAATTCATAGCTTTATGTCCAAAAGTATTGCATGCATAACATAAACCAAAAAAGATAGTTTGATACCTTGGAGTTGAATATCTTCTTAAAGGAGTTTTTCTTCTAAATCCTTCTTCTTCCTGAGGCCTATCTGTCGGTCGTTAATTCTGAAATATGAATCTTCTCAGTGGAGGAGTGTCCCTGTAATCTTATTTGTAGGTCTTCCTATCCCCTTTGATTGTTTCCGCATAGATTTTTGGACATGTTTCTTCTTCTGTTGTTCTGGAACTTGATCCCTTTTCTGTATGATTGTATCCAAGTCCGGTCTTGTCATGATGAGGCTTTTGACTGTTGATAATGTCATCCAAAACTTTTGAACTGTTCTGCATATTTT
>JASDQU010413976.1:0-10474 GCA_032191745.1 Picea mariana
TCATTGATTGTTAGCTGCAGATTGATTATATGCACAATCTCTCCATCGTAACCCTGAATAAATGTGTGAGATACCTTCTCATGCTAGTCTGTGAATTTCTCAAAAAGTGGCATCCATCCCGATCTAGCATACTTCTCTCTACACAGTCAAAACTCCTCGTTCTCTCTATAAATCTGGAAGACCGGTTCATGTCTACTTACAACCATCTTTATAAATTGTGAGAAAAAAATCGGGTTGTAGAACAAGGATTTAGTCAGCTAATGAGGGTAAGGGTTTGGTACCGGATATCGTAGGGAGAGGTAAGCTCGGAAATGGAGAAAGGTTGGTAACGACAAAAGATATGGTGATGGCGTTGATAATTCGAACGATGCGTTTAAGTAAAGATTCTGCAAAGGGAAATTAAGACAAGATAAGGCTCATATGGATGGCTTCGCCACCCAGATAAGTCATTTCATTTCTTCTCGTTTAGCGTAATGATGGGGACAGAACGTTGGGTGTCGAAGCATCATTGTTGTTTGGGATAGGTGATTGGACCTCTGAGCGGTGAATTTGATGTTGAATCATGGCTCATGACACAAGATAAGTTTGTGATTTGCTTAAGGATGAAGTACGTTTGTGGCCCATCATTACTAGACATGCTTCATATTCATACTTTTTATGTGATTTTACCCTCAATCATTTTCGAGCACTTATGTGATGAGAGGATTGATTAAGGTTCGGCATATGGGTATGAGGGATAGGTGCATGGTTTTAACACTAAGGTCATAAGATCTAGTATACATTTTCATACCTATTGTAGTTTTATAAGCAAAGGAAAATAAATAATGCCATGTTACCTTTGCTTTTACCATTGTATGATCAATACCCATAGCATATGTGACTGCCTTTGTATTTGAAGCTTGTATATTGTCAGAGTTCATCTTTTAGGCTAGATTTTTCTTGAAGCTTGGTACTGGAATTTCCTGTACTTCATGAAACTTGTTTATTCTGTTCTTATCTTCTTTTGTGTCTGGTTTTGCAGGGTTGTAGGGTGATCATGCTAGCTTCTGAAGATGAGATGTGAGTCCGAAAAAGAGTTCTAAAGGGGCTCTTTGACCCTCCCCCATGCCAAGGATGTTGCATATCCTTATGCAAGAAGATTCAACACTCTGTATCATAATGGAGAAAAGATGAGAAGAGAAAAGAAACCAAATCAAATTCCAGAAGTACATTTATCACCTAGCATATGATCACATGCCTAAAAAAAATAAAATTGAAATTTCCTTTCTTTTGATGACTTATTAATAAGGGTAGCATTCAACAGTGAAAACAGGTAGTTTTTTTTTATATTTTTCCCAGAAGAACAGATCCAACCTAACTTGCTTCAGAGATTTACTATCATTAGATGTTATGGATAAATTTCACAGTATAAGTAGATTAGACTCCCTAGTTAGGGATCCACTCTTAAGAAGTTTCCTTCTTAGCTAATGTAGGCTTTAGATGTTAGACCGGTAAGGTTGACTTAGGGTAATTCTCAAATGGACATTCACTTGTAATAATTATCTTTGTTTAGTAATCTAGAGTTGTATCTCATAAATGTTAACAATGAGCTTTGCTTGTAGTGTTCATATTTTGGATGATAAAAGTGGATTTTTCAATCATACAAGTATAGATGAGACATTTCTCAACCAGAACCCACTGCCAGCAAGCCTGTTCAGTACTCCAGTGGGGTAGTTGTGATAATTAGTGAGAGACATCCCTTCCCTAGGCAGAATTCCCCATTGCCAACAAGCCTGTTCAGTATCCTGATGGGTTTTCCTAGTCATACCACAGAACAATACCCACTGCCAGCAGACCTGTTCAGTATCCCAGCGGGTTATTATCTTAAACCCTTTTTTCATCAGAGGCTTCTTGTCCATAGTCACCTATTTCAATTTTATTAAAGAGTGATTTTGCATGGTTATAGGGGAGGCTCGTTTGAAAACCTTTTTATAGGTTGGGATGGTATTGGGTTGGAAGGTATATTCTCTTATTTGGATGTCTTCAAAGATTTGTCTGAAGAAAAAAATAAACTTTTGTATTGCACATTAGATACAGATGTATAATTTTATCTGCATTTGTCCATAAGAGAATGACCTAAAGTTACCTTAGGGTATTGATACATCCTCTTCCATAAAAAATTTCCTAGTGTGCCCATGACAGAGAGTGTTCATATACTCATATGTTACTCTTTAGAAAAGATAATCCAATGAATACTATTGAAGTCTAGTTAGGGTGAGATAGTTACTTGTAGGCTAATATAGTTTTTATCCCTTTAATCATGCTGAAATACTGGATAATAGAAACCTCTATAATTTAAAGAAGATTAAGCATGGTTATTTTAACAATCATAGGTAAAGATTATGTCTTCTTTGTTAACCAAAAGAAATTAAAATACTTCCTTTTAGGTAGCAACAGAACCAAAAGAAATTAAAAATTCTTCCTTTTAGCTAGCAACAAAACCAAAAGAAATTAGAGATACTTCCCTTTAGTCAACAACAGAACCAAAAGAAATTATTGCTTCATAAGAGCTGCCATTTGATGCTGCATTTGGCGTCTTGGTTCCATCTTAAGTGGTTGTTGCATGGCTTCACACTTCATATTAATTGACATAAGCTTTTTAAAATATGCGTAGCATTCCTTGTCAATTAGGTGATGTGTCCTGATAGTACCGTATAAGGACAGACTTTTGGTACCAGAGTATTGTTGATGCCTACAAACTGATGTTTAGCAAGTTCTTGAAGGATCAAATAAATTATAGAAATCTACCTACAAAGATAAAATGCGAAAGTAAAACAAAAGGAGGTAAGAATCCCTTGTTACCTTCAACTTATTAACAGAACATAATCCAAACCTATGTACAAAAGTTTTTAAAATAAACCAATCAATAAATGTGGATTAGTAGGAAGGTCTTCTTCCTTACTAATCACCTGCATATCTGAATTTTGTAGTATACGAGTCAAAAATTCCTCTCTTGATAGGGATATGTTATAAATTCTCAACCGGTGACCATTCACAAGTAGTGGTGTATGTTGTTCGTCAATTGTCTTTATCCTGATTGAACCATTGTCATAGACAGTGTCAATTTCATAGGGTCCCATCCAACAAGTAGTTAACTTACCTTTGAAGTTATTGAATCTATTGTCATACAACAGGGCCCAATCTCCTTGTTGAAAATTTTTCTTTTTGAGATACTTGTCATGCCATTTTGTTCTCTGCTCTTGAATGAGGGTGGTTCTTTGAAGTGCTTCTTGCCTAATTTCATCCAACTCATTAAGCTGCAAGATTCTTTGTTGCTGGGCTTCATCTAAGTTCATGCCAACTTGTACTACAGTCCTGAAGGTTTTGATTTGGAATTCTATGGGGAGAAGTACCTGCTTCCCATACACCAACTCGTAGGGTGTATGTCCTGTTGTATTCCTCCAGGTGATTCTATAAGTCCATAAGGCTTCTAGTAATCTGTCATCCCAGTCCTTGTGGTGTTGATGTATTGTTTTGGTAAGATTGGACTCAATAACTATGTTGGTAGATTCTACTTGTCCATTTGCCTGTGGATGGTAGGGTGTAGATTTCCTGTGTTTAATTTGGTACTGTTCTGTAACAACTTTGATGAGATTAGAGGTAAATTGTGTTCCCTGATCAGTCACAATTTCTTGTGGTACACCAAATCTAGTAAAGATGTCATTAAAAAGGAAATCTACCATTGATTGTTCACTTGCAGCTGGTAAAGATTTTTCTTCAACCCACTTAGTCACATAGTTAGTACATACAAGTATGTACTTTTTCTTTTTAGATGCAGGGTTAATGGGCCCTACAAAATCTAATGCCCATTTCTCAAAAGGCTCAATGACTACTTGGGCTTGAAGTGACATTTGGTCTTGTGCAGTAGGCTTACCCATTCATTGGCATTCATCACAATTGGATACATAGGTTTTAGCATCTTTGAAAATATGAGGTCAATAATAACCAGATTGCAGAACTTTATAAGCGGTCCTCTTGTCTATGAAATTTCCTCCACAAGAACCATCATGGTAGGCTTGCAAGATATCATGGATTTCATCTTCCCTTACACATCTCCTGATTACCAAATCTGGTCTTGTTTTGTAGAGACAGTCATCGTGCCACATATAGTTTTCACTTAGTTGAATTACTTTCTGTTTTTCTCTAGGAGACAATTTCTAAGGCATCTTCCCTATCACGAGATAGTTAGCTACATATGCATACCAAGGAGTGAATGTAGAAATAGAAAACAAATTTTCATCAGGAAAGTTATCTTCTACTGGTGCGTTATCTCCCAGATGAATCATTCTAGATAAGAAATCAGCCACAAGATTATCCTTACCAGGTCTATCAATAATGTTGATATTGAAATCTTGTAATAATAACAACCATCTTGTAACTCTAGGATTTGTTACAGGTTTGTTCCTTAAGAATTTGATGGTTGAATGATCAGTGTGTACAAAATCTTGATATCCTATAATATAGTGTCTAAATTTATTGATAGCATGGACCACAACTAGCAATTCCTTTTATGTGACCATATAATTAACTTCAGTTGGAGATAGATTTTTAATGGAAAAGTAAATAGCATAAGGCATTTGATTTTACCTTTGTCCAAGAACTTCCCCAAGAGCTATGTCTGAGGCATCGGTACAGATATGAAAAGGAAGGGACCAATTTGGTCCTCTTAATATAGGGGTAGTTGACAATTTCTGTTTTAGAATATCAAAAGATATTTGGCATCCATCATCCCTCTTGAATTCAGATTTTTTAGATAATAACTTGAATAAAGGGGTAGCTAGGCTTGTAAAATTTGAAATGAATCTTCTATAGTAGCCAGCATGCCCTAAAAAGATACGAACTTCCTCTTGTGAGGAAGGTATTCTGATTTGTGTGATAATATGAATCTTTACCGGATCAACTCTCATTCCAAAACCAGAGATCTGATGTTCCAAAACAATACCTTAAGTGAGCAACATTTTTGACTTTTCATTACTTAGGGAAAGATTAGTTTCCTTACACCTAATCAAGACTTTTTCTAGACTAGTCAAATCTTCCTAGAAGTCTTTTTCATGGATGGTAAAGTCATCCATGTAGAATTCCACGAAATCATTGGTCAAGTCAAAGAAAATGGCTAGGATAGCCCTTTGAAAAGTGGATAGGGCATTGCAAAGTCCAAAAGGAAGAACCCTATAAGCATAGGTTCCCCATGGGCAGGTGAAATTGGTCTTCTCCTAGTCTTCGGGTGTTATTTGTATTTGGTTATAACCACTAAACCCATCCAGGAACGAAAAATACTTCTTTCCGGACAAGGTATCCAACACCTGATAAATAAATGGTAAGGGAAAATAATCCCTATGGGTGGCTTTGTTCAACTCCCTGAAGTCTACACATATTCTTGGGAACTATGACAAGTGGAGACACCCATTGACTATCTGAAATGGAGTATATGAGATTGGCTTGAAGGAGTTTTTGCAATTCCTCTTTTACAATATCTCTAAGGGCTGGATTCATCCTTCACTGAGGTTGTCTAACTGGTATGATTTGGTCATTAGTGTAGATATGATGTGTGCATGTGTCAGGGTGAATGCCTTTCATGTCTGCATAATCCCATGCAAAGGCATCAAATTGTCTTTGGATCATTTCAATTACTTGTGTCTTTTGTTCTGGTTCCAAACTAGAGTTGATATACAAAGTTTTTCCTGGGATAATCTCAACAAGTTCAGTACTTTCTTCCTTCTCTAAGGAAGTTGGTGATAAAGTATATAATTGAGTGATATCAGGGTGCCAAGTTTGTTGAAATTTAGAACTGAAAACGTGTGAAAATTATGCAAAAGACCTCAGGTATTTAATACAATTTGTATCAGCCAAAAATAAACTTAAGACTTGTTCATCCAATTGTTCTTGCATTCCTATTACCTGTTCAAGTGTTAACAGGGGTCTGATGCAATCTTCTTCTCCATAAGGTTTTTCTAGCCAGACAGGTATCTACTATGTTGGTTGGGCAAGATGAAAGAGGAAAAGCTTTTGGCTATGTGTGCCATTGGATATAGTCATCTCACCAAACCGACAACTGATAAAGGCATCTGTTGTGGCTAGCCAAGGACAGCCAAGAACCACAGGGTGTCCTGGTTTGGAGGATGATTTAGAGTAGATAACTAGAAAGTCTATTGGATATTCCCAAGAAGCTAGAGTGACTGTGACATCATCTAAACTTCCTGCAGGGCTAATGACTGAATTATCTGCCAACTCTATCATGGTTTGGGTTGGTCTTAACTGGTTGATTTGGATCTTTTGCATAGTTTCAAAAGGAATTAAATTAATTTCTGCACCCAAATCAATGAGTGTGTTTGGTGAAGAAAAACCATTAATTTCAACAGTGACTATTGGGTTCCCAGGGTCATTATATTTGTATGGCATTTCAGAAATAAATTCAAATAATTTCCCCACCACATGAACACGTGGAGGTTCCTTCTTCTTCCTTCCTAGTTTCTTAAGGCAAATATCCGTTATGATTTTGGCATATATGGGGATATCCTTAATGGATTGTAGTAGAGGTATTTTTATACATACATTTCGTAATTCATCCACTATATCTTTGTGCAAGGGTGGGTCAAGTTTCTTTACTAATAGTATTTCAAGGTAGGGTGGAAGATTAACTTGTTGAGGTACTCATACAGACTGAGAAGTGATTGGAATAAGACAGGAAGTCTCTTCTTCTGCAGGGGTGGTTTGAGTGTTTTCTTCCTCAGACTGATTATCATTTTCTTCCTGAATTATTACTACAGGATTTGATTGATTTACAACTTTCCCTGATCGTAGTTGAATTTCATAGGTGGGAAAGGTTTGAACTTCTGTATTTTGCACAGGGTGGGTGGGTCGATTATTGGGGTTATGGATTGGTTGGGCATGGATTTTTGTTGGTCTCGGAGGGTTGTGGGAAGCTTGGTTTTGTGGTTGTTGATTGGCATTTATAGGTGCTTGCTATTGTTGGTTAGGGTTCAAGGCGGTTGTAAATTATTGTTGTATAGGAGGTGGGAGTAAAGCTTGCATCTTTGGTGGGTTGAATCTAGGTAGTAATTGGGAAATGTTTGCAGGATACTGTGGATATGTAGGGTAAGAGGGATTTCTATACACAGCCCCCCTCCAACCTTGTTGCCAAGGTTGAGTTTGAGCTTGCTGAGGTGTCCATTGTGGATAGCTCATTGGAGAAGGACCCCATTGTTGTTGTTGATACTGTGCATTAGGGTCATAAAATGCATTAGGGTTTTTTTCTCTCCAAGGTCTTCTGGAAGGGTATGAATGTTCTTGTGGGACTCCTCCTCCCCTATACATGGCTTGTAGTTCAAGAAAAGTTGGACACTCGGATGTGGGGTGCTCTAGTGTACACAAGCCACAGATTTCTATGACATTTAATGGGCATTCTTTCTCACCGTGCCTCTTTCGACATCTAGGATAGAAGATTTCTAAAACGGTCTCTTCTTCTTGTTTCTTTTTCTGTTTTAGGGTATCTAACTAGTTACTGATTTTTCTCAAGATGTATGTTTTAAAGTTTTCTAATAAGTTTCCTAACTCAATTCTGGTGACAGTTCCTAAGATTTGTCTTGTATTTCTGCCAAAAGAATATCTTGGTGCTTTGCCTATTTTAGCTTGTCCTCTTGAGTATCTTCTACAATAATCTACAATCTCTGCAAAAGGATTTTGGTGCACATCTCCTGAACTTAACAAATTTAAAACTTCTATGCAGTCATCTCTAATACCCTTCAAAAATACGGTTCTTACTACAGCTGGGTCTGTGGTGAATAATTTTGATTTCTGGTAGTTGTATAAGAACCTTTCTAAGTAGTCGTCAGGGCTTTCATCTTCTGTTTGCTTCATTTTAAAAATGTCATTTTTAGCATTATCCTTACAATAGTCTTGGTATTTCTGTAAAAATGTGTCTTTCATCTGATCCCAATGGAGGATTTTATTTTCTCCTAATCTCATGAACTTTTTTAAGGCTGAATCTTTCATTGTAGCAGGAAATAGCTTAATTTTTTGGGCATCATATGAGTAGTTATAGCTTCTACATAATATGTCAAACTCGAATAAAAATAAATCTGGATCTTCATTTGACATACCTCTGAAAGTGGGTAATGATGATAGTGGGATATTCTTCATGCTAATGTTTCTAGAAATATCCAAAATTGGAAACCCAAAGGTTTCAGTTTTAGTGGCTACATTTCCTTCTTCTGCCATTTCACTGATAGATTGTTCAAAAACTGGATTTTGTGTGTCTCCTGAACATTCAACATATTCACGTTCTGCCTTCCCCAATGTTGATTCTTCCATTTTAGGTTCTTCTGGAGCCTTGCTGGCTCCCCTTGAACTTTCTCCTGGTGGAATGTTTCCTGCACAAGTGTCAGTTGGATTAGTGGGGGGGATTGTTTTTGAATCGTTAGAGCTTACAAATCTACCTTTATTATCTCTATATTTATGCATAAAATGGAAATTTGATTCTTAACTGAATTGAAATCCTAATTCTATTTAGAAGGTAAGAAGGAAACCTAGCTTCGGAGAACCCCACTCTAGTGGTCGCGTGGATATTCACTCATGTCTTAAACATTTTATCCTCCTCCCTCAAGCAACCTTTAAAATCATTCAAAAAATTTGCAAACAATATAAGCTAAAAAAATCACTTCCTACCATTTGCAACTCCCCGACAACGACACCAAAATGTTGTGATACTTGTATGTTTAGTATAATGCACTCATTAATTATCAATCTGGGATTCATAATCAACAAAGTTATAAGACACCAGTAAGAAAGGTAATTCTAATGTCATGAGTATATAACTATTCTAGATTAAGCATGCTGGAAACAAAACAAACTAGCAAATCAAAACACACTTTGGTTGTCTTTCATAGAGAGGCTATCTACTCCATTATGGCACATGCAAGTATGAGATGGAGTTATTTTGATATATCAACTCTGTTATCTGACCCATAAAACTAACTATGCAATCACACTTCTAAAAGGGAAATCACACATCAATCATCAAGACATAGCATGGGTAGTTCAATAGTCAATATACTGAGTATGGTGTGGTTCACAATGTGTTGTTGTAAACTTCACTAGTTCTCCTTCAAATATGTCTGACTATTGCTGCCAACATTTATGTCCATGAAACAAAATCAACTTCATAAAAACAGAAACATAACATATGCAAAACAGAGTAAGTAAATATCTCCAAACAATCGTATGATCGAAATCCTAGTCTAAACTATATTGCTATCATCTGAAAGAATTAAGATTAAGCTAATCTAACATATATACTATTGAAATCAACTACTAACACTAATCTATAAGGATGTTAACCTTTGTTGGGTGGTGGGCCCTTGCCGCTTCAATAGGTCAACGACTGGAGTCTACAGTAAGCTTTCTTTCAATCCACACATTCCTCTTACTTAAATTTCAAAACATAGAATTAAGCTATGCTAACAACTCAACTCACATTCATTCATAAATGATCAAGACCTGGAAATACTTGACATCCTTCTATTAAAAATTCAACTCAGAATATGTTCTACAATATGTAACGCTGCTTCACATACTGTGTTATGCTAAATCTCTACCACCTCCACCATCCTTTCCATGACTATTTAAACAGTCTTAGTCGTGAAACACAAGGAGGTGAAATCTTTAGAAAATCAGTCAATTGTCAAATTTATAAATTCAGTTACATATTTTAAGCTTCATCCTCATGACGTGAAGTGTATGAGGATGAAGCAATAGACAAACAAGCTTATCATAACCTTGCTAGAGCTTTAATGATTCAACACACATCCAACAATTATATTTAGTACGATCTAGAGCTAGACTTGGTATATTCTACTTCCTATATTAGTACCGGATTGTGACAGGTGAGATTCGGTAAATGGTACAAGATCCGAACAGTGCACAAGTGGTTGGTACCGGATCGTGACAGTCTGCGGCCATTGGTACCAGATCGCGACAAGTGAGATTTGGTACCGGATATGAATGGAAGGTGTGCTTGGTACTAGATTCGAACAGTGGAAATATGGAACATAATTATCAAATGGTTAAGCTGGTACAAAAAAGATGGACTCATATAGAGGTCAAAGGTTATACATGGCAAATTGAAACTGTTGATACTGAGAGGGGGGTGAATCAGAATCAAGTACAATTTAAAACCTTTTTCAACTTATACTTAAACCATTCAAATATATCTAATGATCAATGAACAATAGTATAAGAGTTACACCAATACACCACAATACACCATGCACAATATATGAGAAATAATCAATAGTTATTGTTCAAGGGAAGTAATGACTTCCAAATGTAGCTACGGCTTCCAAATGTAAAGGGAGGGATAAACCTCCAACAGGAAGATACAATCCTCCAATATAAAGAGAGATTTGAACTCTCCATCCTTTCCCCTTCCTTCCACCCA